>JAGDQP010010105.1:0-56881 GCA_022664845.1 Lepisma saccharinum
CCGGCCGAGGTTCATCGTCAATCGATTCCACACCACTTTTAAAACGTTCATACCATCTAAATATCTGTGCACGAGACAAACAAGTATCACCATACACTCTCCGCATCAACTCAACAGTTTCTGTGCCACTTTTCCCGAGTTTGAAACAGAACTTGATATTCGCCCTCTGCTCCATGACGCTGGCGTGAGAAGGGCCTTTCACTTACTGCTGGTACTGACGTCATATTTCTCGTTGTGCTTCACGCGGGACCATGCGGTGTTGCCAGGTCGTAGATGAAGGATTACTCTCTCGAACTCAAATATTGGTTTCTATTTTGCATTCTCTGTTTTGTCAGAATAAAATCAGTCTCATTACTTACTTGTCGGACTGTGTACACGCAATACAGTTGTCAATTGTTCTCCAAGCTTGATGCGTCGTCCGCTACGTGGTGCCACTGTCGTCTTAGTCTTTTGTTCAATCTACACGTGTTCGTCATTTCTTCTACCGCCAAGACGATGGACTGTTAAAGCCCGAAATATCGCGAAAAACTATGGGTATATTATTATTGTGTACGTGTGTGTGTAAATTCCTTTCTTTTTATCATAAATTTACCTACATACATAAACCAAGGAGTGGGAATCTTTAATTATAAATGGAAATGCAAGTGTTATAAATACAAAGACACTCTTGGAACTTTACATCTTCTGTTTCCAAGTACTATTAACTTCGTAAATATATTGCACAGTCAAGTATTTATTATTACGTTACCCACTTAGCCAGTTATTTTGAAAATCCACTCGTAAGAAGCAAACTCATCAGGAGCACCACTTTATTGGTCTTATTACAAGGCTATTCTCTCCTTTAACAAAATCTTACCTGTGACGCTGTGTAGCAAAAGACCCCAAGATCCCATTCTCACACCTTCGTCGTATAAATCTTCTTCTAAACTCCCTGGAAGGGCATGCGGGTGACCACCGTACACAACCTGGCCAACATAATCCGTATAAAACAACGCATGGCAAGTTATCGCCGACCATGATATCACATCAGTTACAAATAGACGTCGTAGCACCACAGGAGCGTCCCTAACTTCTCTGTACACTTGGACTGGTAATAACAATAACTGGAAAGAAAAAGCAAATACTTTTAAAGCATATATATCAACACTACACCCTCCATTCCAAAAGAAACCAAACGTTTTAAAAAAACAAAAAAACAATGTACATTTTGGAACAAATCATTTTTATTAATCAATGTATTCCCCTTCTGCATCGATACACATATTTGCACGCTCCAACAAGTTGTCAAACGACTTCTCCATGTCCTTTATTGGAATGGTCTTTAGGACGGCGGTCGTCGCCTTCTCAATGGCTTCAATCGATGCGTGCCACTTTCCTTTCATCGCCAAATGCAGTTTCGGGAACAGATAGAAATCGCACGGAGCGAGATCTGGTGAATAGGGCGGATGATGCAAACGAATAATGTGATTTTTGACCAAAAATTCAGTTACAAGTCGCGAACGATGTGATGGTGCATTATCGTCCAAAAGAGTCCAACTGCCGATTTCTCGATATTCGGGCCGAATACGACGAATTCTTGCCAGCAAACGCTTCATGACACCCAAGTAAAACTCTCCAGTGACTGTCTGGCCGGGCTGAACAAATTCTTTGTGGAGAATTCCTTTTGAATCGTAAAAACAAATCAGCATCACCTTAACTTTTGACTTCACCAAGCGACTTTTTTTGGGTGGTCCTTCATCCGGCGCTCTCCATTCAGCACTTTGCCGCTTTGTTTCGGGCTCATATTCAAAACACCACGTCTCGTCACCAGTTACAATCGATTTCAAGAAGTTTCGATCCTGCCGAGCACTTTTAACAATGTCTTTGCAATGCGCAATTCGATCAACGTTTTGGTCTTCGGTGAGTTTGTGTGGTACAAACCGCGAATTAACCTTCTTAAGGCCCAAAACTTCGGTCAAAATGCGGTATGCGGTTGTTTGAGGAATGCCTAATTCCATTTCAATAACTTTCACCGACGCTTTTTTGTTATGTTTGATGAATTCACGCACTTTTTCGATGTTTTCTTCCGATAATCCGGTTCTGGGACGGCCTGATCTTTCGTCATCATCCAGCGTCTCTCTACCCGATTTGAATCGCCTGAACCACTCGTAAACTTGCGTACGGGATAGACACTCATCACCATATGCATTTTGTAGCATTTGGTGCGTTTCAGTAAAAGGTTTACCCAGTTTAACACAAAACTCAATTGCAGCTCGTTGTTTGAAACTCATTTTCCGACCGATGTACACAACACACTGACAGTTGAAACGCAATAACTTTGTTGCCGTGCATCCAAATGTCATGACATTTATACCAGTTGTCAATGAGGGACTACGCCATCTACCGGTAAAATATTACAACAGATGGCACTAGTGGTACTATTTGTTTTCAAAAGTTCGGTTTCTTTCGGAATGGAGGGTGTATATATAATAGTTTTGGTTTTCTCTTTTGTATAAATTTTACAACTAGGATATATCAAGTTATCCCATAAGTAATGTCGTGTGTGATGACCACTACGATGACACCATCTGACGAGCGAACAGTCAAGTACACGGCACGTCCTATAGCTGAGTCATACAGGGCACTTGATTGTGCAACAGCGTGTAGGAGAACTGTCTACTCCACGTTTTGGAAGTGTGGCTTGTATTTAATCATGGCAGTATCGGAGGACCACAGACGGCATGTCATGATCTATGAATCTCACCTGGGATATCCAGTCAGTGCAGCGGCACGAAACATCAATGCCATATATGGTCAGGATGCTGTAGATGTGCGAAAGTTGCCAGAGGTGGTTCCAGAGGTTTCAGTCTGGGGACACCAGCCTCATCGATACACCACGAGAAGGGAGACCTGTGAAGCGGAACAGCGATGCCTTGCGAGCAACGGTGGAGGCAAATTCGATGCAAACTGAAGAACTGACCAACGAACTCCATGTTACCCATTCGACCGTTCGTCGTCATCTGCAGGATCTTGGGTACGTGCTGAAACTTGGAAAATGGGTACCCCATGCGTTAACGCCTCAACAGAAACAGCAGCGAGTTGACATCTGAAGTTCCCTGCTCACTCGTCATAGACGTGAGCCATTTCTCGACACAATGGTGACGGGGGATGAAAAGTGGGTCCTCTACCATAACCATTACACGCAAACGGCGGTGGGTACCTAAAGGGAGGACCGCAGGAACTGCCAAAATAGGATCTATACCCATGTTCAGTGTTTGGTGGGATAATCCATTTTGAGCTCTTGCCACGTAACCAGACTATCAATGCAGATGTCTACTGTCAGCAGCTTGAACGCCTACGGACTGCATTGTTAGCGAAACGTTCTGCCCTGGCTAATCGAAAAGGTGTGCTCATCCACGGTGATAACGTGCGCGCACACACACGGCAAGAAGGACCTGTGCTAAGTTCGAAGATTGCACCAACAGACCAGAAAATCACCTTTCCGGGAAAATACTGCCAAATGAGGATGACGTATGACGAACAGTGATCCAGTTCTTTGCCTCCAAAATAGGTTACTTCTTTTCAGCAGTGATTCAACAATTGGTTAAGAGGTGGCAGCATGTTGTGGAGTCCAATGTAGACTATTTTCCTGACTGACGGCAGTGTTCCAGATAAGTTATCGTTCTTTTCCTCATGGTGCAATAATACGACATTACTTATGGGATAAGCTGATATTTGGCGAATATACAACGAAAAGAACATTCCCTTGAAGAAATGACGAAACGTGCGTAATTTTGCAGAGATACCACACTGTGATTAGACATCGTTCCAAATGACGTAATATCTCGACAAGATGGCTCAATGGTAGAGCGCTCACCTCTGGTCCTAGGGGTCGTTGGTTCGATCCCTGCTCATGCCATGTGGGCTTTATGGTGGACAAACACCGTGTGCATGAGTTTTCTCGGGGTTTTCCCGTTTCCTCCCACTTTCTTCATTCCACCAAATCATCCATCCGACCTGAGGCAAAGTTGCCTAAAGCGTTTAAAAATTAAAATTTGAGAAATAACGTGATGAGGCCTTTCGGCTGAGCAAATTACGAGGGTTGTTCCGAAAGTACAGCCTCCAATTCTTTTCTCATTGCACGTGACGTCAGAACCGGACCTTCACGCTAGTGTCCTATTAGTCTGGTTGTGCGATACATAGCAGCAGAAGGGCAGTCTATCAAAGTAGGGCCTGACATAGAGGTGCATACGAAACAGAGGTGTGATTGAATTCCCTCAAGCGGAAAAAAATTGCACCAATTGAAATCTACCGACGTTTGCTGCAGTTTTATAGACCAGACTATGGATGTTAGCACAGTAAGGCGGTTGGAAGCAGTGGCGAAAGTGAGTGAAGCCATGCACCGCTGTCACACCAGAAAATGAGATATCTCTTGAAGAGCTTACCCGTTCGAATTGGCGAATAATGACCAGGAAACTGTGCAAACAACTGAACACTGACTTTAATGCATTGGAAACAATGTTAAGTAAACTGGGACCTTTTTTCTTGCAGCACCACAATGCCACACCACCCACGAATTTGAAGATCAGGGAATATACTGACAAATGTGACTGGACTGTTCTTCCACATCCACCATACAGTTCTGATTTGGCTCCGCCAGAGTTAACACCTTTTCGGGCCAATGCATGATGCATTGCGTGGGCAACATTTCCCAACTGATGATGTCATCATCACAACTGTGAAACAGTGGACTAAATCGGTGATGATAGTGATTTTTACGAGCGTGACATGCATCACTGGCGAAAATGTGTAAAGAAAGGTGGTGATTACAATAGTATTTTGCAGATGAAACTGTGCTTTATTCAACTGTACATTACGATAAGTTGTAACTGCTGTGGATTGTCAGAAAAAAAAATGCTATTATTACTTTCGGAACAATCCTCGTACAATCAAAGTTGTGCCCAATAAATGCAACTGAGCAAAGTTTAGGGCTAAAGAGTGCAGTATGGAGGGATTTCTTTTGTCTACTGCGCCATCGAGTCTACGTTCTACTCCTTCAATCCTAAACTGTGCTCAAATACAACCTCGTGATTTCTACGTCGACAGGTCTAACATCATTAACCACAAACATAGTAAATGGTTTCACCAGTCGGTTTCCTACCTTTTCGTCTTCCATTGATTATTCAAATATAGTTGTAGAGTGCGATTCACAAACAAAAAAGTAACGCCCACTGTTTAAAACTTTAATCAGGGCTACAAGAGATTACACATGTAATTTCATTATTAGTTTCAGACCTTTTCTCAGTAAACGGTTTCAAAAGTGCACATCTCGACTTACTATTAACACTGCTTCAACCACAATGGTACATATAGAGAAATATGAATTTCTGTCATCATTTAGACCTCATACAAGCCACTGGCAGGAGTCAGTTGTTTGAACGGTGTTATCAGAGACTGAATGAACAATTATCTCACGGCTCAAAGAATAATTCGGTTTTCTGAGCTCTTAAATACTTCCAAACATGAAAAGAAGAAAGAAAAATGACTCAGGCGAAGACCAGTCGGGGGGACTATGTATAAACTACCGCCAGGTTTCAGCAAGAGCGAGCATCCTATTTGGATGGTCAGTGTTCCGCTGGAAAAACTGTGGCGGGACCTTTCCAACGACATTTCAACCACCTTCGTAGCCCTAGTAATTCTACATTCCTTCCATCTGCGTCCCCCCACGTGATGTATGATCTATCCTTTTTTTTTAAACTCGTCTCGCCGAGACCTTTACAACGGCACCTCAATCAGCTTCCTAGCCCTAGTTGTTCCTGAGTTAAAAGTTGTCGACGGACTAAAAAATGCTTATAAAGAAGCGAACAAACCAGGAAAATGTACAACTAAAAATAGAGGAGATAACCTATGCTATGACACGTTAAATGTCGCATTTTCTGGTATGGAATTTTACATTTAGAAGTGTAGATCTAAATAGGGGGGTGAGATCGGTGTGGATAAAAAGCCTTGATATGGGTATACAAAGTATATAGAAAAATAAGATTTTCGAGCAAATGCGTGATTTTTTTTTTCTTATCGAAAATCCAGCATCAGATATTCCGAAAAGTTATTATGTACAGTATTCCACCCAGTGATATTAAGGATACCTATTTCATTTTCTTGTGTCACTTGTCTGGCCTGGTATGAGAACAAACAAATGTGAAAAATGCCACTTTCGAAGAAAAAAAAAAAACGGGGATCATTTTCAACAAAAATTTTTAAACTCTCCTGAATAACCTTCGATTCTTCACGAATTACACTGCACAAATAAAAGTTTCCATATTTTGGTTTCTAAATTTATTTCAAAATCACTGAATTAATATCAATCAGTTGTTACTGCTGTCAGGTAAATGGTTAACACTTCTAGCTGTAAAGTGATGATGAATTGCACCACAGATATGTAGATTGAATTCCACACAACATTACTACTACCGAGACACCGTAGCTCACTGGTAGAGCATCGGCGTAGCATTCGGGAGGTCGTAGGTACGATCCCAGCGGCCGACCATCCTGACTGAGGTTTTTTTCTCTGTCACACCAGGCAAATGCCGGCATGGCATCTTCAACATAAGTCCTGGCTGACACCTTCCCGAATCCTTGCCCCTCCCCCTATCCCGGCCTGAGTCTTAGGTGCCTAAAGGCCATAAATACAATTCAATTCAACGTTACTACTCTCCCACACAGCCCAGTGGCAATGGTCCCTAAAATACGTCCCCATTCAAATAATCGACGAAAAACGAAAACGGAGAGAAAACTAAATATCTCCCTTGGTGTACCACAAGGATCTATTCTTGGACCCAAATTTTTCAACATATTTATTAATGACATTGCACATAACAACTTCGACCTTGAGCTCTACCTATATGCAGATGATTGTATTTTATATGATTCATCAGATAATTTGGACGAACTAATAACAAAGATTGAGAAGAAAATTCCTCATGTCCTCTGTTGGTACAAATCTAATATGCTTCAAGCGAATGAATCCAAAACGCAAGTGTTAATACTTTTCTCTGAAAATACTTCGAAACTACTACCTTAAAAACGTATTAGAATAGGAAAAGCAGATATCTGACCTAGTTCATATATGAAATATTTTGATGTATACCTTGACAGTAACCTATCATTTTCCTATCATGTTTTAAAAACCTGTGCAAGCACTGCATATAAAATAAAGCAGTTTTATTACGTATGTAAGTTTATACCTTGCGATTATAAGTTATTATTCTATAAAAGGTTTATTAGGCCATCACTTGAATCTTGTTCATCTGTTCTATACGGAACAAATCGATACAATGTCTGCAAATTAGAAAGAATGCAAAATTGGGCTATCAGAATAATGCGTACCACTAGACATCCAAGTTCCCGTGCAGGTAGGACTAAATTTCGTTTACCTACAAATTGAATCAAGGCTAAATAATCCTTTTCTGTTAAGAATTCACCAGACAATTCATACTGAAAACCACATTCTAACAAACAAAATAGTGCTTTCAAATAACTTGCAGTATACCAGTCTGAGATCCAATCACACCTGCAGTATACGCGTACCCAAAAGTAATAAAGAAAAATATGGCTGCAAAACGTTGTGTGCATTAGGAAGTAGGGTCTGGAATCAACTACCACCCAGCTGCAGAACGGAGAGAAAACTGGCCGTACTTAAAAATAAATTGAAGGAAATAGTATACCAATACTAATGATGCACTTCAGCTACGTTTTCCTATAATCCATAATCTTATCTCTTTTTCTAATGATATCTTTGTTTGTACATTAACTATATACTATATGTATTAATTGTAGGGCATAAACCTGATGTTTTTCTGTAATATAATGATGACAATCCAATGTAAAGAAGCTTAAATGTAACCCTACTGAAAGAAAATAAAATAAATTAAATTAAACAGAAGGGTGAACACAGTTAGCTTGTGAAATTAATAAAAACTTTCTAAAAGTACGTAAGACAGAGAAGTGTATCATAGGCTTACCTTTCTACAAACTAATGACAGGAATCCTCTCATAAAAGCGTATGTTGTATGGAAAAATCCACGCTGTTGGTAATACTGCATTAGCTGAATTCGTAGCGGCCATTTCAAAGATTCTTCATCACTTAAAATAGTTCTTGGTATTTCTTCAGTGGAGTAAAGGGTTAAAACACACGATAACGCAAAAAACAATAAAGACACGAAACACGCAGCTTCCTCCTGGCTACCCAATGCGTGTGGCCATCGAAGAGCTGTAATGAGATACCCCATACACGCACCGAGGCTTATCAGGCTAGAATACACTGTAAAACCTTTCTCTGTTTGGTCGGTGCCCTCCAACAGGTCGGACAACAAAGCTTCACATGGATTAAATGCAACTTGGGAAGAGTAATCGAGAAGGATTCCTCCTGCAACAAGCAGAAGAGAACTGAAAAAAAAAGAGCAAATATATGATTAAGGAAACAGTAAACTGACCATTTCTGACGTCAGATGGCACCATGATCCTCTTAATATATTGTTTTCTTGCACGAAATTCTAGTTTTGGTCCTACAAATTCAGACCTAAAGACTTCTAAACTTTCACACAAAAAGAAAGTTTAGATCATGTCTGTCTGTTTGACAAGTAACAATATTTCAAGTGGGCACTCAGATGGCACACAAAGGAAAGACGGGAGGGTAATTTAAAAGGTAATCCCTTTTTTCTTATCAGAATTTTACCTACAATAATATTATTACATATATAAAATCAGCATAAAAAACTGAGTTTGTGTGTCAAAGATTAGGTGCCACTGGCCAGTGGTTGAAGAGAAATTGCCGGGCGGGTAGCCGTGCGGTCTGAGTCGTTAGGCCAACGGCTCAAAGGTCCCGGGTTCGAGTCCCGGTAGGGGCATGGATTTTAACTGGCTGTAAATGGGCGAATCGTGACGGGCCGAAGTCACAAAGTTCCTAGACTAGCCCATGTAAAATAAAGTTTACCAAAGTTTTTGAAGAGAAATTGGCGGGAAAATTTATTAATAGCATTGTTTGTGGTGCATCACTTATGAATATCTGGAGCTAGTTTGTACTCAATCCTACGCACTCCGGTGTCAGGCAATCAACTCATAGTCACCAGAGACAAGTGCAGAATTGGGTAAAATCCGTAGAATAGCACACGAATACTGTGTGTCAAGTTATTCGTGGAACATCTAATCTCACAGAGTCTAGTCAATTTACCATCACGTATCGGTGTCACTATCTGGTTGGCTATACGTATAACGATGTACGGATGTCAGTGGTATCACCTTAGTGTGCGGTATTGAGTGTAAAATAGCGCCAGATATTCATAAGTGGCCCACCACAAACAATGCTATGAATAACTTTTTCCGCCAATTTGTCATCAACCTATGACACCTACTCTTTAACACATAAACTCAATTTTTTATGCACATTTTAAATATATATGTCTTCTAGATCTGAGTGCTCACTTGAAATAGTGTTAGCTGTGAGACGATGGTGACTGAGATTCAGGTGAATTATATTATAACTACACCAATATTCACCTGTACCAGCTGTAAAATCTTTTATATCATCCTTGATAGGTTTTTTTTAGTGTTATTTTCTGTTAATCTCCTTTTCTTCTTTCCCACAATTATTTTCAACTCTTCCGCTTTCTGCACTCGAAGAAAGTTATTTGTACAATTTAAAATGATGAGTAGATTGTGCACTTGGCTAATTATGCAAATCTATTATTTCTTGCTATATTTTTCCGTTTTAGTCCCCCCCCCCCCCCGTGTGTGAAATTCCAGTTAGATCCTCTTGTATTTTGAAGCATTAGGGCTTTTGTTAGTCTTTAGCTATTACTTTTCCTTTGATTAATTTATATTCCTCTAACTGTTTCTACATGACGTAATCTAGGGGTAAAGCATAAAGTTATTTTATCATTATAGATGGACATTTTCCCTTCCCATCGTTGTATTTATTCTGTTCAGTGAGGTTCCTTTATCGATTTTTTTTAAAGTAATGTCTGTATTTGTTATTTACATTATTCTAGAGGGTGATTCTCTCGTTAGAGCCCCAAACTCAGTGGCGTAACGTTCGGGCCCAGGTAAAAGAGAGAGCCCGCGCCCGATTTTCTAGATTTATATTATTTAATACAATTTTAATTTCTAATTTAAGGAGAAATATTGCGTGCAAAAGGCACAAATTAAAAACTTGATTGATCCGCAGCCCAGTTTTGTAATGTTAGGGGAATCTCCCATTTGTTAGCAAGGGACGTAGTTAACGACTTTGCCCTTTCAACGTCACTGCGATTTCTAACAATTTAAGCTACTAAGGAAATCAACTTGTTTTCGTTCTTCTGGAAGATGCCAAAGAAGAATTATATGCTGCCACTCGTTATGCGAAAGCTTCCGTTATATCGATGGAGTTGTCGGATTGACTTCATATTTGATATATAGACACCTTACGACCTCTAGAGTGTATATCCGGTGCAAGGTGGCGCTACGACCGAAAATTACAAAAATACTCAAATTCGATTTTTTAAGCATTTTAGACATGATCACGCCCCTAAGTTGTTGTTAATAAGCGAAGTTATGCGGGGCCCCGGGCAAGTCAATTACTTGGGGCCCATTTAATTTGCTATTAAGCCTCAATTTGAATTTATCGTCAGTAGTAGTATACACAAACACTACTTGTGTTTGCTACACACTTTTATAAAGGGGGCCCGGATAAAAGTTTGGCGGGCGGGCCCGCACTCATTTCGTTACGCTACTGCCTATAAAAATGTTTGCTTTTGAAATAATGACGTGAAAATTTATATGCACATACTGTCAACAATGCTCAACAGCACGAACACTTAACTGTCTCGTCCAGTGACTTGCATTTGTCTTTTTCTCTGTGTGACCTCTCGGAAGTTGTGAGGAACAATGTACACAATTAAACAGAATTATCTAAGAAAGCCTTTGCCAACCAGATCTCCCGATATAAAAACCTGACGACTTGTTTCTTTGGTGCCTATTAAAGGTCAAAATGCATTAAAATAAACCCGGCACGATTACACCTCAAAGACGCTTTACGTTAAAAGACTCAAGTCGTTAACATCAATTGTTCGAGAAAATGATTCCAAACTTTGAAGAAACACATTTAAGTGTGCTTGGATGTGGAAGGAGACCATTTTCAGCATCCATTGTAAGCAGCTCCTGTTTTTGCATCGCTGAAGGTAAGCGTATATAAATTTTCAAGCCATTATCTCAATAACATATTTTTTTTTTTTTTTATAGACTATAATTTGGGACTTCTAGCGAGAGAATCACCCTGTATAATGGAACTATATTGTTCTTGTCACGCTAGGCTTTTTTTTTTCTAACAAAAAAAAAAAGCATGTATTAATGAAGCAATTTTTCTTTACGATTGTAGTCTTTTTTATAATTTGATATTTTTCGGTACAACTACTAACTAGTGAGTTCAATGTATGCCGATTTTTTTATTTTCTATCTTGTTCATTGTTGAAAATTCACTTGATGGTTGCAGTGAATATTCAAATCTGTAGCAATGAAGCCCTTTCAACAACGAAAGAGGCAAAGAATCTAAATTCCGCACGGAGTGAAATCTGTAAATGGATAATAACTTTTTTCTCTGAAAGTATCAGAGTTCTTTGAACGAGTTTGAAGTAGCAACATTGCAATTTCGTGCAAAGTGGGAAAAAAAAGTCAAGATCCTGCTGCCATCTAGCGTCGCTTTCACTACAGTTAATTTCATATTAAAAGCAATACAAAAAAAAACAAAATTTCTAACACAGTACCATTTCATTTGCAAAGCATCATTTTTAGGAGGCTGGTCATTACTTAAAACACACACTCTCTCTCTCTCTCTCTCTAACACACACACATATATGTGCCAATGTTTTACTCATGGAAAACTATCGTTAGTCCATCTGATGTTGGGAATGCAAATGTTCGCATTTCGAATGCGCTGCATTAGATCAGCGGTTCCCCATCATAAGCATTCCTTACAAAAATAGATCTTGAATTGTCTAAATATATTTAAAAATCGGTCTACCTTGACACGTCAATAAACAAGCAAAAATGAGGTCGCGGATGAAATAAAAAGTCGCTTAGTATCGGGGAACGCATGTTTCTATTCAGTCCAAAAGCTTCTAACATCGCGATTAATATCAAGAAAATTGAATTTGAAAATATATAGAACGGTTATTCTGCCGGTAATACTTTACGGTTGCGAAAGTTGGAGTACGTCCCTAGCAGATGAACATAAATTACGTGCGTTTGAAAATAAGGTTTTGAGAAAGATATACGGGCCGAAATGGGACGAGATGACTGGAGAGTGGAGAAGACTGCATAATGAAGAACTCCACGGATTCACCAGATGTTGTAAAAAAAATGAAATTGCGACAACTAAGGTGGGCAGGCCATGTCGCTCAAATGGGGGAAAAACGAAGATTATATTCTATCCTGGTTGGAAGGTCGGATGGAAGGAGACCATCGGGAAGACCGAGATGTCGTTGGGAGGACAATATTAGAAGAGATCTTCGAGAACTAGGTGTTTGTGATGAAAACTGGCTTGATACTGCCCAGGATAGAATCCAATGGCGAACATTTGTTACTGCGGCGATGAACTTGCGAGTTCCATAAGCCATAGAGTTAGTTAGTTAATAATAAAACAATAATCAGGACTTTTCACTTTTACCAATCAAGTTTCATCAGGTGATCAACAGATAAAGATAAAAAATAATATTAAAACTACCACTGATGGGAGACATAGGAACAAAAAAAAAACCTTCTAGAAGATTAAGTGACATACTGACGTGACTGTATTTTTTTTTTTTCTTAAGACTTCACGGTATCTGCTACGACATTTGCTTTCCGGCTTATCAGCCAGTACGTGAAGTTTAATTTTTATCTCAGTCATTGATGACCTACGATAGTAAAACATCCAAATAATTTTCAATATAAGGATTTTTTTTTTGAAAGCAAAAAAAAAAAAAAAAAAACCATCTCTGTAACCGCTTTTGTGTTGTAGCAAAAGTAATTGTGACGGAAACGTCCATTCTTGTTAGCAATATAACAGATAAATCAAGAACACACAATACCAAACCAACCTAGGAATCCAATCTCATTTATGCATGGAGCAGCTCACAAAACGATTCGAATTCATAATCAATTGCTCCTGTATGTAGGACAACACGAGTAAGTCGACCCATCCATCCTGCGTGATCCAGTGGCAATCGTTACGGACTTTGGATTGGTACCAAAGAAGCACACAGGCTCGACTCCTGGTTAAATTTTATTTACGTCCTTTAGGCATCTAAAGCTCAGGTCGGGATAGGGAAGGTGTCGGTCAGGGCCTAAGTTGAAGGTACCATTCCGGCATTTGCCTGGTGTGACTGAGGAAAAACCCTGGTAAAAACATGTCTGGATGGTAGGGCGCTGGGATTGAATCTACGGCCTCCCGAATGCTAAGCCAACGCTCTACCACTGAGCCACGACCGCTTGGTCGACTCCTGGTGTAGATTGAAACACAGCTACGCACCCATTAAGAAATTTAAATAAATAATTTTAAAAAAAGATAACAAATATAGCCACATTGCAGGAAAAAGTAAATGCTTAGTAATTTAATACACATTTATGGCTTAAGTTCGTTACAAGGTTGACGTATTTTGACAAAAACTTTTTCGGGAGAAGGGACAGGGAAGGTAGCTGCCAGGGACGTATTTAAGGTACCATACAATTCTGAATTAACATGGTGAAACAGAAAAATCTCCTTTAGAATGGACTGCAGGAAGAGTCCCTCTGCAGTGTTGGTCTGAAGTTCCGGACTCTTGACACTCGATCATACGGGCTATATTTACACCACAATGTTTTCATCCGAACGCCAAACTAGTTATAAATCATATTCGATATTACT
Source organism: Lepisma saccharinum (assembly GCA_022664845.1). Classification (NCBI taxonomy): domain Eukaryota; kingdom Metazoa; phylum Arthropoda; class Insecta; order Zygentoma; family Lepismatidae; genus Lepisma; species Lepisma saccharinum. Next base: position 13,895 of record JAGDQP010010105.1, read on the forward strand.
GTTGTTCCTTCGTTTTACATTCCAGGGCAAATACACGGGGATTATCGTACAAACTCAGTTTCATGTGGGAAAGGTAGATGCAATACTAGTAAATTTCTACACTCTAAAAAATAAGGGAGAGGTTTTCATAATACTAATTAGGTACAAAATACTAGACTCATTTTAAGTTAGAATAATGCTCAACTCACCCAGCGGCAGTCTTTGCAGAAATTTTGGAAAGTTTCAGTCCAATGATGATGAGAACTAACGACACAACTAAAACGCACGAAAGAAAAGCAATGAACGGACGACGCCTACCGTATCGCGAATCACAGTTGTCTGAAAGGCGTCCCAATCCGGGGACTGTAAATAAAGCTATCAATGGTCCTGAAACAAAAACAAATCATATAAGAAAACACCACACAGAATAGGAAGAGAATTTCAAACAAAAACAACATTTACGTATGAAAACAGTAGAACAGATATATAATAATAAATGGTGGTAACATAACAAGGTTAATCAAAATATAATACTTAAAAAACTAATCAATACATACAAATGGTAGTTGAGAAAGTTAATTATTACAGAACAATGCTTCTCAGTTGAGGAATATATAGAAAAACAAGTGTCGGCGGAGACCTGTTGGGGGACTGTGAACATGTTTTTTTGCCAGGTTTCAACAGCGAATATTCTATTTGGAAGATCAATGTTCCGTTGGGAAAAAAATGCAACGAGACCTATCCAACGACACCCCAACCTCCTTCCTAGCCCTTGTAGTTCCTGAGTCGTCGACAGTCAGACGGACGGACAGAGCGTTTCTAAAAGGGGTCACAGCACTTACTGCTGAAGCCTAAAAATAATTATATATTTTGAGTGTAGGGCTGTTAAATACGGTATCCCTTTCCTTCGAATTTTATTAAGTTAGCTTCTTTTTTTTTTTTTACTATTTTCTTGTCTGAAAGCAAGAAAAACAAAAGTGAATACAACTCACGGACAGTATTACAAAGAGAAAAGCATAATCTATAGTAAAAAGCAAAGTTAAATGAGTCTAAATTTCTTGACAATCCGGGATTTACAAGGAATTTATTATACCATTCGAAAAGCTGAGGCAATTTAGGAACTAATTATTAACGAAAGTTATCATTTGTTCGAGGTAATAGCTCTTCGGTAATTTCTTGAGCCTGTCTAATAAAGAACTTTTCCTTCTCTTTTTACCTAGAGTTTCTTGCACTAGCAATTTTATTGAATCTAATTAATTCTGATATTTACAGGGGCAGATTAAGAATACTCTGTCATATGATAAGTTGATTAGATTTATGAAACAGGCCATTTCATAAATCTAGACACAAAAAACGGGTCACAACAGGATGCTTAGAGAATTAGGAAGCGACACCAACTACCAAACTACTGGGAAAGGACGTAATCAAGTAATAACTATTGACGTTACCACTGTAAGACCAAATCAACAAAGAAGTACACGGAAGAGATAACGGAAAGCGATCACAGCGCTCCTAGTGGCCAGCTGATCGCCTGTCACCGATTCGTTGTTGCGTTTGTTCACAGCGCAAACAACGAATGTATTAGAGTTATTAATTATGAAATGGTGATAAAAATGTTCATTCAGTGTTTGATGACAAAGAATTACAAGCGGTGTGTTTATTTCTGTATTTAAAACCGAATTATTATAATAAAATAAATTTTCGAGTTTACTGGATGTAGTATTGATATTTCCTTGCAATTCTGTAATAATTATCTTTCATTATTATGTTGGCATCATCTGTGTAGAATTAATTTCCTTTTATTCAATAATTGCTGTTAGAGCTCAAATAAGAAACAAAGAGGTCCCAGCACAGACCCCTGTGGAACACCTATATTCATTAAGGACGGTTTGGAGCAAGCTTTATATGTATACAAACTGTGTTCATCAACATAGCTTACTTTGACATACTGACTTTTACCCCTCTACCCTCCAGGTAGGATGCAAACCATTCATTAGCAACACCTTTAATGCCATAACAGTACATTTTGGATAATAATAACGAATGATCTACACCATCGAAAGCCTTACTTAAATCACAGAAGATTGAAGATTGCAGAACGTATAACAGAGGGGTTTTCCACTATCCATACTAAAATTTTGTATTACGGGTTCTAGAAATTCTGTACCAAACTACACGTTCCATATCATTATATATTTATTGAACAGGAGAGGTGTTACTTTGGGGCTCCATAGTCTAGTGGTTAGAGCGTTGGACTCATGTCCACGTGGTCCCGGGTTCAATTCCCGGCTGGAGTCCCACTTTTCGGCGTCCACCCAGCGTCGTGAGGAAAACTGGGTAGTACCGTGAATAAAGACGTGACGGCCACTCGGCCTAGAAAGCCGAGAGATGGCGTTGGGGCAGGTTCAGGACTTATCGGTCTGTAACGCCGGTGGTTGTTATTATTATTAGAGGTGTTACTTACGTTTGATATATTTGATTTGATTTATTGATCTGACTAACTCTCATTTTACTAGTGATTCCAAGGGAGAGGAATGTGGGAACGGGAGAAAAATGAGAAAAGGAAAGTGATCAGCAACTAGTTTGAAAGTACCACATCGGCATTAGTCTACTGTCGGCTGCTGGATCCGAAACCAAGTCCTTCCTAATGTAGGATGACCAGATTTTTTAAAACTAGAAAACAGGACATTTTATAAATTTAGACATGAAAAAAATTGAACACTTAAATTTTGTACCAACCAAGTTTTAACTACCACGAACTGCTAGGAAGATAACAATCGATTTGAAACAAAAACGTCCACATGAACATTTTAACAATCTACATAATCTAAGGTGATGGTTTCAGAACGAGAAACATTGCTTTTTACCATGTACAGCGTGTCCCGCTTAGGACTATAATAGAAGAAAAAAATGTCACATTGAAACAAATTATTAGAATGACGGTACGTTTGTACCACTGTGGAGGGTAACTCAAAACGTTTTGTTAACCATGCATCAAATGCCAGTTGCGCTTGCGCAGTAGCCACAAAGCCGTTAAACTCTTATCGCTTGTCTGCCATTAACCAGTCATCATGTGGACGCCGCAACAGAAGGTGTTTTGCGTGTAATCGCTACCGGAATTGAAGTCTGAAACGTATTCAGAGACATTTTCGTGTACATTATGGTGTCGGTGACAAAGAAGAGGTACCAACTTCCATATCCATCAAGAAATGGGACCAGCAGTTACGAGAAACGGTGTCGTTGTTATCGATGACTGGTAAACATGCAAAAAGGAAAGTTTCGGAAGAAAGCGTGGAGAGAATTCGTGTTGCATCGAACAGAAGCCCCCGGAAATCCATACGACAAGGTAGCAGGTAACTATAAATCACAAAATCAACTCTGCATAGAGTATTCCACAAAAGATTGCGCCTGCATGCTTACAAGATCCAACTTCATCAGCGCATAAAACCAGCTGACAAGCCGCTGAGAATATAATTCGCAAAAATAATTGAAGCCGACGCATTCCTGAACAGTGTGTGTTTTTCAGACGAAGCTATACAATTGTAAATTGTTCCAATCTACGCGCTGTACAGCAGTCACTTGTTCTCCAAGCTTGATGCGTCGTCCGCTACGTGTCGCTACTGTCTCCTCAATCTTGTGCTTACTTGAAACGTGCACGTCGTTTTCTTCTCTACACATGACTAAGTGCCACTGTGGGCACGAAATATTGTAGTGACCTGTATATATTTGTTTGTGTGTGTCCTCTAATAGGGAACATACAGCTATAAGTATTCTTTCGTCTTTCCTTTGTGCTAGTGATACATATATATAATGGTAGAACAGGTACAAAAAAAGGATACTTACATGGTAGATCCTTGAGTAAGATGTACAATAACAACACAAACACAATAGAAAAGCAGTACGTTTCGCAAAAGCGTTTTCAACAGGTAGAAAAGAAAATGGACAGAGCGGACAGGTGCTAAGGAAACGCCATATTGTAAACAGATGCAGGGTGACAGTGTGGCCAAGTTATGGAGGCAGGAAAATGACTAGATGGGACGGAGAAAACATCAAATGGAAAAGAAAGTGCGAAGGTTCCTTCAGGGGCTTCCTGAAGGAATACGAGGGTACAGAATCAGAGGGGAGAGGAAATAATAAAGATGAAGGGGAGAACAAAGAAACGATATAGAAAAATAGAACAAAAGCGCATCTAGAGACGAAACAAAGGAAGACGAAGAAGACAATGCGCTGCAGGAAGTTACAGGCAGTTGAGGTCGGGTTTATGGTTGGCCGAAAGAATAGAGATGTACGTCTGCTCCCAACTCTTTCTAACTGTGTCAGGTGAGTCGAGGTTCAGGACTTTCAGGATTCTGACTCGAAAGGTTTCGTCAAAGATGCAGCCGTTATAGCAAGTGTGTTCAGGTATGGGGAGGTGCGGAAGTTGATATCTGGAGAAGTAGTGATGGTTGTTGATGCGGATTGTTAGAGGAGTATGGGTTTCGCCAATGTAGAAGGCGGAACATAGGTTACAGAGTAGGAGATAAACGAGGTTGGAAGATATGCAACTGCCGAGTGTCGGAAAGAGTACGTCTTGTGAGTGACAGGATGTACGAAGGAAAAACTAGAATCAAAAATAGGACAGGTTTTGCAGAGGGATCTATTGCACTCGCCAGGTTTGGGGGGAGGGGGCGAGATTGGTACAGTTCTGGTGATAATCATGTTGAGGTTCGGAGGTCTACGGTAGACAAGTTTGGGGCACGACGGGAAAACTCTTTCAGTTTCAGGTGACGCAGTGAGTATGGGGTGTGCCAGTTTGAGGAGCTTTTGGACGACCTGAAGGCTGGGGTGGTACTGGGTGAGAAGATTGGGAGCGGAGCGAGCTACACGGGGAGGTCGGTTGGAGTTGGGATGATTACGGACACGGTCCAGTTGTATACTGATGAGGTGTTTAGGATATCTACGGTTAGTGAGAGCTGAGGAGAGGGTACTAAAATAGTTTTGGAGCAGGTCATCAGAGGAGCATATGCGAGAGCCCCGGACAGCAAGAGCGTGTGGTATGGAATGGATGGGAGCTGTTGAAATGGAGATACTGCTTACTGATGGGAGGTTTGATGTGAACGCTTGTCTCAAGTCGATTGTCCTTGAGCCAGATATCCACATCAAGGAAAATTACGTGTTTCCTCGAGAACGATCAGGTGAATTTGAGGTTTTGCAGAAATGTTTCCAGAGACTCTAGTCCGTGGGTCTAGATCAAGACAATATCGTCGATATAGCGCAGCCAGGTGAAAGGTTTGAGAGGTATGGAATTGAGGTATTGGGTCTCCAGGCGTCCCATGAAAAGGTTGGCGTAGAAAGGGGCCATGCGAGTGCCCATGGCTGTGCCTTTGATTTGCAGGAAATTGTGGTTCTCAAAGGTGAAGTTGTTCATGGTGAGGACAAACTGGGCTTGCTGAAGCAGAAATGGTGTACTGGGTTTACGACGACTGGGGCGTGTGTCGAGGAAGTGGTCAAGGGCAGCGAGACTATGAGTGTGGGGAATGTTGGTGTACAGTGACGTCACGTCGACTGTAACTAAGATGGTGTCAGGTGCGAGAGGAACAGAGATAGAATGTATTGTGGAGAGAAAGTGGTTGCTGTCCTTGATGTACGAAGGGAGAGCATGGACAAACGGTTGAAGATGGTGGTCAACGAAGGCGGAGATCCTTTCAGTGGGAGTGCCAGTACTGGAAACAATGGGTCGGCTGGGATTACCAGGTTTATTTTGGGAATTAGGTAAAATTTAGGGGTTCTGGGATTGTCAGGACAGAGTATAAGGTAAAAAAGGTAGAAAATAAGGATACTTACATAGCAGAATACTGAGACAGGCGTACAAAATTTTCACAAACACAGTAAAAAGGCGGGAACGTTTCGCAAAAGTCTTTTCAATGGTAGGAGAGGAAATGGAAAAAGCGGACAGGAGCGAGACCTGTGTTAAGGATGCACCATTTTGCCAACTGATGCTGGGTAACAGAGTGGCCAGATTCTGGAGGTGGGAGAATGACTAGATGGGTCGCAGAAAACACCAAATGGAAAAGAAAGTGGGAAGGTTACTACGAGGTATAATAATAATAAGAAGAATAAAGATGAAGGGGGGAAAGGGAGAATAAAGAAACAATATAGAAAAATAGGATGAATTATTATTTCCCCTCTGATTCTTTCAGGAAGCCTCTTGTAACCTACTCCTAGTAACCTTCGCACTTTCTTCTCTATTTGGTGTTTTTTTTCGACCCATCTAATCATTTTCCCGCCTCCATAACCTGGCCACACTGTTACTCAGCATCAGTTGGCAAAATGGCGTATCCTTAACACAAGTACCGCACCTGTCCATTTTCTCTCCTTCCACGTGAAACGCTTTTGCGAAAGGTTGCCGCCTTTCTATTGTGTTCGTGAAGTTTTTGTACATCTGTCTCAGTATCCGTTATGTAAATATCCTTTACTTCAACCTTTTTATATATATTTACGTAGAAAGTATCTATATCTATTGGGTAATTTTCTATTCTGTGACAGATTAACTCTGAGAGACGTCTGGTATCCTTGCACTACTGGGAAATTTATTGATCGTGCCATTCATTGTCTAGTTAAAAACCACAACAATTTAAGGAGTTTCGGCAGATTTTTTAGTGAAAATAATAAAATTTGATTTCTCGCTAGGTATTTGCTGATAACTACGGTTGTGCTGTCTAATATACTATATAGTAACATGGTCACTGATTCACTGACTGACTTCATTCATTCATTCATCCATATAAATTCACAGGCCAAACTAGTGGAGCTAGAAACACAAAATTTGGTATGAAGGTGTAGAACCATGACTAGGTAAAGGGGAAAAATCCGACATTTAGAAAAAGTCGCCATCTTGGATCCAAAATGGCCGCCGACCCTATTGTATAGAATACACAGCCTAAACCGCTGGGGCTATTGAATTGAAATTTGGTATGAAGGTACAACATCACTAGTAGGTTACGAAAATATTACGAGATGTATTCAAAGACGCCATCTTGGATTCACAATGGCGGACCTTAAAAATCTATTTTCCAGACCGTTTGAGCTAGAAACACCAAATTTGGTATTAAGATGTATGACCAGGAGTAGTTTAGGAAAATATTAAAAAATGTTGCAAAAGTCGCCATCTTGGATCCAAAATGTCCGCCAAACCTACTGTTGTATAGAATACACAGCCTAAACTGCTGGGGCTCCTGGAACGAAATTTGGTACGTAGATACACTAACACTTGTAGGCTTCGAAAATGTTACATAATATATCCAAAGACGCCATCTTAGATAAAAATGGCGGACACAAATATTCATATTCCACACCGTTTGGGCTAGAGATACGAAATTTGGCATAAAGGTGTATTATGACGATTAGTTTACGAAAACATTACATTTTGGAAAAGTCGCCATATTGGATTCAAAATGGCTGCCCAAAGACCTATTTTTCACACCGTTTGAGCTTGATAAATGAAATTTTACATGAAAATGCACCATCACAAGTAGGTCACGACAATATCAGAAAACGCTCGAAAAGTCGTCAACTTGAATCCAAAATGTCCGCCCAAAAACCTATTTCTCAAACCACTGAAGGTGGAGAAACAAAATTTTGTATGAAGGTGTATGATCAAGAGTATGTTACAATAAGTGGGGCAAACCTCTCCTTTGGGGGCGCAGACCCCCCCGCCCACGTGGGAGGGTGAAGATGGACACCATGGCGGTATAGTTGGTTAAGATAAATGGGGCGCAGCCCCCCAAAACTACTACAGTTGGGGGAGCAGCACCCCCAGCGAAGCAAGGCGAGTCATTTATATAATCCAAAGGTACACACATATAAATTAATCAACACGGTACGTGCCATACTCAAAGTCTAACAAAGCATTAGTGAATCATCAAGCACTCTGTTACGATTCCCCCACTACCTGTTTAACCTTCAAATGACCGCTGAATTCTGCAAAATGTTATTTCCTTTGAACCTAGCGCGGTGAGGCACACTGGTTATTAACAATCCTTATATTTTATTATACTTAAGAAGCAATTCCTCACCTATCCCAACAACGACTCCCATTGTAGCTTCACTAAATCCTGCCTTTAAAAGCAACGGAGGTAGATACGTGAAGGCCACGCTAGCAGCTATTTCTAATCCACAAACCACGGCATTGATAAAGAGCAGCTGCAAAACAGAATATTTCTTTTTCTCTTTGTTTCCTAGGTTTTCGATCGTTCTTCTTAATACTGTAGGAGAGTAGTCATATTCTTTGTGCTCCATGCTGCTACCTGGAAAATAGAACAATAAATATTAATAAAAAACCAGTGGAAAGTATTTTTTTATAGATAGTATTTTTTTATAGAGTTGTGGTAAGTGCGACCTATAAAATGAAAAGATGCACTTTGACGAACCATCCAAAAGTACGCACTGGACATAATGAACCAAAATTAGTACATGTAATAAGGATGTATTTTGCTGTTATTACGAAGCAAAATATGAGTCTTAAAGCGCTACATTTTCATAGGAAAATTTAATGAAAGCAGGAAACATACATGTCGCAATCCTAACAGAGTGGGTCAAGAACAACTTTGGCCCTTGACAAGTCATGTAACTCACAATCGGTGACTGGGACACGAACATATAGTTTACACTTCGAGCATCAAAATGCCGTTTTGCAGAATGGAAATACCTTGTTTGGTTCTAAAGATAAATTTTAAAAAAGAAAACGCACAATCAGTGTTCAAATTGTAAAAGAATGACAAATGCTAATTTCTGACTTCATTAATGATAGAAGAAAACCTGTGAAAACAAGAAACAGGGCTTTAGTACATAGAAAACACGATGCAAAAATAAGCAAACACTGACAAAAAAGAAATAAATCATGTAATGTGAGTACTGGGTATTGGTAGACACTCTTTCCTGCCGCACATAAGCCCCTCTTGCCTCAGTGCGACTATTTGTGGGGTAACATCGACCTATGGTTTGATTCAGAAAACATAGGCAGACTATCAATTTTAATAGTATTTTCAAAAACTATGTTCTTAAGTAAAAACTTTGATAAACTTTATTTTATATAGGCCAGTCTAGTAACTTTTGACTTCGGCCCGTCACGATGCGCCAATTTACAGTCAGTTAAAATCCACACCCATGCCACTGCCGGGACTCGAACCCGGGACCTTCGAGCCGTTGGACTAACGCCTCAAACCGCACGGCTAGCCGGCCGGCAACTATGTTCTTTTATCTACATAAGGACCTAGGAATCATTTTCATATTACAAAAAAGACAAAGCTAATCCATACAGGAAGTTTAAAAAATGAAACTTATAAACTCAAGGCGCATTTTCAAAGGCAAAACAAGAAAAAAGTTCCTTTGATTTATTTTCGAAATATTTTACTATTTATTTCACTTGTCTTTTTTTTTTCATTAAAACCCGTAATATTTTACTTCACTTCTAGCACTTGCCAGTGAAGTAAGTAATTCTGCATCTCCCTTAAGTAAAATTCCTGATCACCATGGTCAAAAATTAAGTGAAACTTGAATTTCTGATTTAATCTTTCTATTTGTATTTGACAATTAAAAAAAAAAACTTTCTCAATATGTTTAGAAGAGCAAAGAGAAAAAAAATCACCCGTTTTTGAGTTCACAACATAGTTTTGGTTACTCCAACTAGCAATCTTACGTAATTCATTCATATGGGAAGAGAATTCTTCATGAAAGTTATCCAAATTAAATGCACAACAAATCTCACTGAATTTGAAAGAACTCATCATTTCTGCCAAACAAGAAAATTCAGTATTATATTCCAAATATCAAGCCCCTAATTTGTTGACAATATTAGCATCACTAAAGCCACAAAATTACTTCAGTGATACTGATGGAAGCGTGTAAAGCTACGACACATTGCACCAGGTTTCGACCGACTTTCACACTGGCGAATAGAATGGAAAACGGTAGAACAAACAACACGATATAAATAAGTGTGTGTGGTAACAGCTGAACACGATTGTGGAGTCGGTGACCACACACACTTATTTACATTGTGTTGTTTGTTCTAATGTGTTCATTAGTGTGAAAGTTTGGTCGAAATCGAGTCCAACGTGACCATAAGGGTAGTTGTACAGGTTGAGCAGTCTATGATTGAGGAAGTACCGCAGTGTTCTTCCACATTAAGAACTTAATTGTTAAGAAATTAACATTGCGCAGTAGACAAGCATTGAAATACCCGTTCAGTTGCATTTATCGATCCCTAAGTTGTCCAAATACAGGTATTTGGGATAACTTCGAACATAATTTGCTAAACCGACACGTCATGCGTCATTATTGGTCGACATGTTACGTCATTTGTGATAATATAAAGCCACATTTGGGCGCCTGTGAGTCAGAAACTACGAATTACAAAATCAATTCAAAGAAAACCTTTTTCTTATTGCGGGTTGTAGAATTAACCCTCAAATTTATGACTAATGTTTTTAAACACCCTGTATATTGAAACGGATGAATGTCTCTCTGAGATTAATCTCACTCTGTAGCCAACCGGTCAAGGATACGAAGTGCTATAAATTTATTAAACTTGATTTATTTATTTCTTCTATATGGGCCATTTTATGCTATTTATTGAACTCTGCGTCGTTGTATAAGAGGACAAATCATAAGTTGTATATACGTTACCAGTTACTGGCCATGTCCCAGTTTCCACTTATTACAGCTTTAAATAAATAAGACAAATGGTGACTGTCACGCACACCTCATGTTTTTAGTCATTCATTGCTACGTTCAGATATTTAGTGATGAACACACACACATTGACTACATCCTATTAAGTAATAGGCAATTTTTCCTTTTATTATTATAATTACCTGTTTTTTTTTTTAGACCGTCTGACAAGTATTGCTGGATATTAGAACTGACACGCCAATTATTGAAGTTTGAGGACACCTGCTAATGACTACATTAGCAATAATCGGTAATGAAATGTAGCATGACAGCACCAGTTTCCGGCCACTTAAGGAAAAGTCCGTCTTTGATGACATGTAAATATGCACGAATGATATAAAAAAGAGAAGAAATTAAGTGATCTCTTAATATTACCTGCAATGAAAAGGCTCTTCAAAAATAAGACCTACAGCAAAAAACGTCAGTTTCCGACAAATTTTATTTTTCTACAAGAAGAATTGCCATTTCAGTTTTAGTATTCGACCATACTTGTCAGTCTTGATGTAAAAAAATATACGAAATAGAACAAATTTTCAAATAAAAAATATAACAAAAATAAATAAATAATATTACATTAGGAAAACTGTTTATTTCTTCTAACGATGTACGATACGGATGTTGAAATGTGTGTTTACTTCAATGAACAAATGAATCTCACAAAATTTGAAACAGCCGGTGACAACATTGTTTGCATCTGAACATAGCAAAGATTGACTAAAAACATAAAGTGTGTCAGTTATCATAAGCCTTATTTATCTATCTTTAACGCTGTAGGGGTTGGAAAGTGGGACATGCCGGAAACTGGTGCAGCCACCCAAATGTTCATGAAAAGTCAATATTTTCAATATCTGAGTCCCTTTATAGGCTTCTCTTTAGTACCGTATACGTTGGGCGATCCGTTTGGAAGCATAAACAGAGCAATCACAGGTAGTGTTTGTTAAAGGTGACGTAGATGGTGTATAATGAAAAAAGAAATCTAACCTGGCTTTTTATAACCCTTCTTCATTCACTATCGCTCACTCAACATAGTGTTCGTGATTTTTGTAGCAAAACACCAATGGTGAATGGAAATAAACGTCACTATGATATAACATTACCAGGATTTCGATTCATGAACGTGCGATTTATTACGTTCGGAAAAATCACGCCCAACGTAAGCTAAAGTAATACCGCTTTATAATATGTCGCTTAATTTATCGTTTCTGCATTACTTTCATTTTTGGCGTTATTCAGTTCACTTTCTTCGCTCGCTCTTTACGGTTGCTAATTACCAAGTTCTTGATACTACCCACATTAGCCTTGCACTAGAAATGTTATTGCGAATAAGCTAATTAAAACAGGTTTTACTCAACTTTGTAATAAATTGATCATTCTTGATTGACTTCTTTTGCCTGCTATTTACTTAATATCAACGATATCTTACGAAGAGTCGTGTAAATACATAAATAATACGAACTCACTAATTTTGTTTTCGTTCCGTTCTGCTCCAACGCCCACAAATCACGTATCCTGTGGTGTTAAAGTATTATTCTGAGCTGAGGGTTGCTGTATATGTTGAGGAAACTAGCTAGCCTATACAAATCTTCCTGCCCTTGGTTGTTTGTGCTTTAAGACGTAAACAAACAAGCGAGGGCAGAAGAGACGACTAAAATTCAATGCTAGCCCCTACTATTCCTCTTCCTTTCCAAGGACAAATTATATAGACAAAACATCAACAATCGATTAGTATCGACTGTATTCGATATGTGTCATTCTGAATCATATGAGCAAGTTGTAATCATTATGATTCATTACGTAGCTACATTGACGTTAATGAGTTAAATTATCTTATATAAAGCTTGAGTTATTAGCGATTAGATACAGATAGTTTAACTTAGAACTCCCTGATTACTGAACTGATGAATTGCTTTATTTTCGTTGTGATTAGGAAATTATAGTGGAAAGGAGGAGAACGAGAAATGATGTTGCCGAAAGTGCACCTGAAAATAAGCTGATTACAAAGAAAGTGAAGTGACTTTTAGAAATGATATATAATTTGTTGTAAATTATACAGACTGCAATTGTGTGAATAGTTGTGAAGTTTTAAAATGTGTAATACAGATAGGAACTGTATATCTTTCGTAAGGAGATGGAGAGTATGGATTCAGCCAGTACTTATGACATTGTACATTTTTGTTGTTTTTGTGCTAGTTCTGATAGTAGTAGCAAATGTGGTAAAATACGGAGTCAGAGAACAAGACCAAGGTTCATTAATAGGAGGCGTGTTTGTTGTAATGGCACTTCCTATTACGTTCTGGCAAATAGTGCAACACCTTATACATTACACAAAACCCTCACTGCAAAAACATATTATAAGGTAAGGTGGATTAGTTCACTTGGCGAAATAAGTAATTCTGTATATTAGCATCTTTTGTTAGCTTCTGTATGTTCTGTAACACAGCGTTGGCAGCTGCTCCATTATGTGATGTTTTTTGCGTTCAGTTTCAATATGCTATGTTACTTAAGGTTAGGTTAGAGGGTTAAATTTTACTTTAGCTACATCAAACGCGGAGGAATAATAATGCCGTAACTTTTATCGAATTTCGCCTTAAATTAGTGACCATTAGAACGTGGAGGTTAGGTATCTTTATATTTTTCACTCTCGGAGTCTGTCAATTAGCGCGTTAATTTCTTGGTATAGTTAAAGTAAAATGAACCCAGGTTAAAGCCTATTGCATCGAATAGAAAAAGTTAAGAATTCTAAATACCGAGTGTAACAGTACATAATCAAAGGGTGATGTAAGTGCAAAATAGAGGAGCGCGTGTGTGGCCTTGGATTCACATCACCCCCTCCTTGACTTGATAGATTTTGCTTTCGGTTCCCTAACTTCCGCCAGCTACTGAGCTGTATATGCGGATACCCTATGCAACTCCTTTGCTTGAAATTTATTTATGCACACTTAAGGTAATTAATATTTCATCAAATACGTACTCGAGTTGTTCACCGTATGCAAATAGTAACGCCACTTCGATTTACCACAAAAATCACGAACTTTATGTCGAGAAGGCGAAGACGATTAAGAAAAAGGCATGTTTTAAAATTTTTCCTTTAGCACACACCACGTGATCGACTCCAACGCGGAAGTAGCAGAATAATCCCATGTACGGTTGGCTCTTAATATTTAACACTTCTGTTAGTCGACGCTGTATTACATTTTACGTTCCAATACTTCCACGGACGTCGGAAATATTGCATTACTCGTGTAAATTTTACTTTTTTTTTGGGGGGGGGGGGGTGCTGACCTCAGCTAGACTTTACCCGTCAATTGCTCACCAGATCACGCAGCTGATACTGTGTCCTTGTACTTTATGTACAAAGGTACATATAACCGTGTTTTCTTGTTCTTGTTAAAAATCAGTCTCCCGTGGTGCAATGGTTGCCATCGCCGTTTTTCAATAAGTAGTAGTGAGGCGGTGGGTTTTGTACCCTGCGTACAACGGCATCGTGATAGTTTTTCCTCAGTTTCCCGGGGTCACAGGCAAACTTTGGGATGATAACATTTAAAGACCCCAGTGGTCATTACATTCCCCATTCCTATACAAAGTGGTCTGTGGCCCCTGGCCGAGAGTTTAGCGCACTGGCTTTATGTGCGCGTGGCTACGAGTTCAAGTTCCCCGCGGTTTACTGAGCGAACTCGTTCGGAGCTCACTTTGCCACAAGAAAAAAAAAAGTGTCCCCTATCCTTAGAAGCTCACCAGCTCGTTTAGGATATTAATGACTTTTCCGGGATCGTCGCCGTTGGAGGCTGTACCGGGCAATAGTACACCCGAAACACATAAGTTTTCACAAAAGGGTTCTAAACGCCAATCTCATCGTAAATTGACAGGTGTGGAGAAAAAGACAAAAAAAGGGAGTGCGGAATTTCATGCTCGACGATAATTTCATTTATGACACATCGTCGTCGCTCATTGGTAGTTCGTAAGAAGACGAAATAACTTTTTCCTCGCTTCTGAAACGTCCAGATATAATTTTTTTCAGTGCCAGCAATTTGCAGTACACACACAGATTGGTTAACTATTCAACATGTGGAGTGGGGGAGTTTGTCTTGCGTCGAAACAAGTGTACCCTCATGTTAGGGACCTTTGTATTCGTGTAATATGTTTAGTCGTGTGTTGTGGTTTCCTCTTTCCTCCCTTTGGGGAGTGGTGTAATATGTCAGCTACGTCGCAACACCAAACCTATGGTATTGCGACCTTTAACCTTGCCTCAATGTTCTCCAGTCACAAGATTCGAGCTATAGAATCCTTTTTCTTATGGGAAGGAGCGGATATAGTCATTTTGACGGAAACCACAAACAACTCCTTAACTTTGAATGACTATAATTTTGTCAATAATTTTTCCTCAAGTGAACCTCGAGGTGTAGGTATAGCGTGGAGAAAAGATGTACCTCTAACCAATATTCGGTTACATCCAAATGGCAGACTTATCTCAGCCACCCTTTTTGATCTTACAATCTTTGGTGTTTATGCGCAGAGTGGTAGTGCTTTGCGAAAACAGCGAGATCATTTATTTGCTGAGGATTTTTCCTGCTGGTTACACGAATCAATGCCTCATCAATTTCTTATTTTAGGAGATGTAAACACGACCTCATCACCGGGCGATAGTACATCTCAACATTCGGTCAGTGGGAGCTATAGCACGTTTCTCCGAGTGTGGAATTTGAAGGACTTATGGCCTCATTTTCATCCGGGGATATTTAGTCCCACCTATTGCTATTCGGGAGGCGCGAGTAGGATTGACGTGATTTTAGCTTCACCAGCCGCGTTACCTAAATGCTCCAATATTACACATAAGAAACATGCTTTATCAGATCATTCGATGGCGGTGACAAAATTAAATCTGCCGGCCGCGAAATTTTTCCAAAAATCGTACAGATGGAAGATTCCTTTAGAATGTTTACATAAGGACGATTACCGCGCACAGGTGACTGCTTGTGCTGAACAGGTGTGCGCGTCGTATGCATTTCAACACGCCACAGCGGCTAACCAATGGATGAAGAGCTTAAACAAAGTATAAGCTATATGTCCAAAGATTATGTTAAACGTCAAAAACGAATTGACCGTCAACAACTAGCTTACTACTACCGCCTACTGAACGAGGCAATAATCGCCCATAGTCACGGTGAGAATCATATTAAGGATATTCGACGATTTCAGGGCTTTATCAAACACAAAACAACTCGTCGACACCACACCTCTTACTTAATTAACAAGTTGCAGCAGTTAGGCATTCAAGAACAACCTTCGGTGGGCTTACTTAATATAACTATGAAGGTCCGATCCCAATCCTTTATAGACAATTTTCAAACGGAAACCGGACAGATTAGTCGTGGTAAAGACCTTTCGAGGGCAATTCTTCAGGAAGTTGAAAACAAATTCGCGCGACCGGAGCCAGGGCCAAAGTCCACCACATCAGAATATACTGAATTGTTCGGTCATAGTATGGGAACCTTAAATTCCAGGGATAGGGAAGTTCTTTCTAGTCCGTTTACGGAACAGGAAGCTTTACTACAAATGAATCCTCGGTCGGCGGCGGGTCCGGATGGGATTCCCACCCAATGGTATCTCATTTTCAAATATCTAGTGATCCCTTATCTTGTTCGGGCTTTCAGTGACTTATGGAAGGGGAATATGATATCGGAACAGATGTTCGAGGCCTACGGCGTCCTATTAAACAAACGGGCAGGCTCCACATCTTCAGGTAAGCATCCTGTTACAATCAGTGATTTGCGCCTCATCTCTTTATTCAACTCTGACCATAAGGTACTTAAGAAATGCATCTTTAACCGCCTCAGCAACGTTTGTAATAAAGTGTTACATCCGGCACAACATGGGATTCGAGGGACGAGACCCATCCACGAGCTTTTGATGTCACTCCGAGAAGTGATCCGGTATACGCACATCACGCAAGAGCGCATATAGCGCTTTTGAGCACAGATTTTGCTCAAGCATTCGATAGTATAAAACACGACTATTTACAACAGGTTTTATTGAGGACAGGTTTTCCAGTCGAACTGGTCACCATTCTTATGTCGATCTTAGCTCGCAGATCGTTGCGGTTACTCATCAATCAAAGTATAGCACCGGGATTTAAGGTCCAGCGTGGGGTATCTCAAGGCTGCCCGATCTCCCCCATCTTGTTTTCGCTCGCCCTGGCTCCCTTATTGTACACACTTCAAGAGCAGTTATCTGGTCTCACCTTTAAAGGTTCTAAGTGTCAACTCTTCGCATATGTGGATGATTGTTCTTTTATTGTCCGGTCCCCCGAGGAATTACAAAGAGTCTTTAATGTAATAACAGGGGTTCAGCAGGTGATCGGTTTATCGTTGAATTTACACAAAACCAAACTCATGGTCTTAAGCGCGACACACAGTTTTGTGGATAATGGCACCATTATGATAGTGCCACAGATCAAAATATTGGGGATTGTGTGGGAACCTAACTTAGCGTCCATAATTCAGCATAACGCAATGACCGGGAGAATGATCTGATTTAAAGACGCCTTCCGTACTGTCGCGGCTCTCGGACGTTTTTTGAACACTTACGTTTACAGCATACTTTCTACAAATTTTTGCTTTTCCCAAAGGTGTCTTGGCACGCATCCTTAAACAGAGTGGCTATTTTTTTTGGAGAGGATATCCTTTACGTATTCCTCGCGACATCCTTTTTCTCCCTTCGGATAACGGAGGGATAAAATTAGTAAATTTGGAATGGCAGTCCTGGGCCTTAAGAACTCACCGTTTAACACAGGCTCTCCTGGAACCCGAAGATACATTTTTGTTACTTTGGTTGTTGGACATTTTTCGCTTGTGTTATAAACCGTTACCGGTACCTTGGAGACGCATTATTCCCGACCAAGTAGACGTGCTACTTTCTTTTGCCTATAGTTTTGTCGACCCAAACTTTCATGTCTTGCAGCCGGTCAAGAAAAGTTACCAGGGATACTTGTCAACGCATCTCCAAAATTTGCATCCGGATGTAGCAAACATTCGGTGCATGTCACCGTCTGGAGGAACTTATCATGGCCTGGCCTCTTCTTTATGATGTCTGGTTCTTGTTGATCCATAACGTCATAGCGTACAGAAGTAAATTATATACTTTAAACATTATTTCCCATGATAGGTGCCCCACTTGTGGGGACACGGAAGACCTTTTACACCTATTAACGCGGTGCCATCAGCTTAATTCTACATTCGGAACATTATTGGGTTGGCTCAACACTTTGTGGCATCAGGTGTTGGATTATGAGGAATATATGCGCTACATTTATAAACCTAGTCAACGTTACAGTGACAAAAGCCGTCGGAAATTTCATAATTGGTTGATCGCCACAACCTTATTCTTTCTGTTACAGGAAAGAGAATGGCTTACAGTGGCCGAATATAAGGTTTATATTCGCACGCAAGTACAATTTGAAGCTCAAAAGTTAGGTGATGAGGTCGTGAGACTCCACTCTATCCTAGTTTAAACCCTATGCATGCTGGTGTGTTAGGAGTGTAGAATTTTGTTTTCATATTTTTTTTCTGATCTGTTATTCGTTTCTTTATTTATATTGTTAGTGTTAGGTATGGTTTGATACTTATTATAAAATTGTTGTTCGGCCTAAAAAAAAAAAAATAAGCTGTATCGTTTATATGAGGAAAAAAATATTTAATGCTGTTTATGAACTCGGGGGAAATTTACTGACTTTGTCCGTGAACTGTATATATAAACAAGGCATTTAGCCTACTTCATAAACAATGTGCTGCAGTAGCAGGAAGGTGAACAAAATTAAAGGAGGATGTCACCTCTAAAGTTTGCATGTTCGTGTTTTTTGTGAAAATGGTATTTTCGTACGAATATGTAAATTATCATAGTGCTAGTAATATGGTAAATAATAACAAAACAGTTTTGTATTCACGTCGAGAAATAAAGTATTGATTTTTTAAAAAAAAGGAGGAGAAATTATGGTTAAATAGGAATATCATGTAAAAAACATATATTATTTCTATATTAGAGGTAATTGTACTGGTGTGAATTAACTTTTATAAATATTGTTACAAAATAGGAATTTATTGCTCTAGGTTAGATTATGTGGTTGCTATTAAATCGAATACATGCGTACCGCGCAAAGGGCACTGTTGTGTACAAGTGCATAAGTAAAAAGAATAAATGCAGGTTCCGCTGTTAAAAAAAAAAAAAGAAAAGAAAAATGACAAGCAAACTCCGTGGCCTGTAGCTTTTGAGCAACTGAGGAAAGATTGTGACGTTTTACTCAATCTGAAATAGCAAATATGTATTGAACATCTAAATATGAGTTTGTTGGATCCTCTGTACAAAAGCACAATTGTAAATTACAAGAGATTGTGCCATTGAAATGAAAATAACGGTACCGTAAAAGTTGGCTACGTCTTCTTTGCGTTTGGTGATCCGTAACTCTGTAATGCGAAGCAGACAGAATTAGTAATTGCCTTTGTGTTTCGTCAAGATTAATGTTGGAGAATGCTGTTTTCCACTTAAGCGTTTAAATGTGTTACAGTGTAGGAATCAAACCAAGTGAATAAATTATTATGAGATTTTAGCAGAAAGCGCTTTGTACATTTCTTCTAGCCCCCAAAATAAAGCGCTTGCTTGTCTCTTTTTACTGTTTCTCACGATCTCCTACGTTTTAAAAATTGATTATTATATTTTGGATATACCAGGGCTCGAAATGGACCGGAACGGTGTTACATGAAGATCTTAAAACGTGAGTTTTCGTTATTTGACAGTTTATTATTTCCATTGAAGGCAATTTTTTTTTATTTAACGTTGAATTTCCTTTCAGTTGTTTGCTTTAAGCTATGTTTAGTGTTCGCAATTTTAATTTTTTATTTCTTCCTTCCAGGATACTATGGATGGTGCCTATTTATGCATTAAATGCTGTAAGTATTGTTTTGTTTATCATGTTTTTTTTTAAAATACAAGCTTGATAGTATGAATTATTGTATAGATTAGGGGGATAGATAACCAGATGTGTTTCTGAAGTTGAGTATTATTAGCGAATTGCTATAATCTGAACGTTTGAAGTGGAAAGAATCTTTTTTTTTTTTTTTTTTACATAAATATAGTTAAATTTATTTCTATCGTGGTCGAATAAAGCCAATATCGTGGTAATTGAGTTAGGGTTATCTCCTTAAATATACTCTTCTTCAGTCGTACATAGACCCAAGCACTTCCGATTTTCTTTGTTATTGTATCAACAGGGTGTTTACCCTGTCATGAGTTTTCTTCAACTTGAGTTGAAGTTTTCCTTTCCTTTCACCTTTTCGCACATCCACACCAATGTTAATTGTCGAAATGTCACATATTTTTATGTTGTTATATGTTCTAAACAGGGAATATTGTACCACATAAATGTTATTCCCTTCTGCTCCTTAGTTTTATCTTTGCTTTATATGTATCATCATGTTGGACTCATGAATTTTATTCCAACATGAGAAAGTCATGAATTGTGCTCCTATAAATTTACGTAATGCTCTAAATTTGGTGTTCTTATCACACATTTTAACTGGTAACCAAATGCTCTGTCATACCTGGGCACCCGCATATG
This sequence comes from Lepisma saccharinum, assembly GCA_022664845.1. Lineage (NCBI taxonomy): Eukaryota > Metazoa > Arthropoda > Insecta > Zygentoma > Lepismatidae > Lepisma > Lepisma saccharinum. The sequence goes on from JAGDQP010010105.1 coordinate 34,191, forward strand.
ATTCTCAAAACTTCTACTTCAAACTTATTTCAATACCCTCTGCTTAGGTCTTATTGAGCATTCTTATGCCGAAAGGTCATTAGACATCGACAATGGATACCCTTGTTTATATAGTTCACAAACAATTACACCTTGACAAAGATCACAATAATTTCAATCTGCCTCTCTTGAAGCTCTCTCGGCTCCGAGTCTTCTCTCACAGTACCATCCCAGCCTTCGAGCACATGAGTCCGGAAAATCTTTTCCCTCATAACCCGAAATAGTCTGCCGGAGGCCCTTAAATTTAAACATGATACTGACTAGAACTGGATCCATACTACCCTCAAACCTGAGAAATAAAATAAAAAAGGTAAAGCTATCCCCTGTGTGATACGCACGCACTGTGAACGGTGCATGGAGGATGTGTAGGTAGCGCACCACATTTTCGTGACCTACGGTACGAAGTGAGATAGAGTGGTCAGTCCCACGCTCGACCGCCTTTACCTTCCCAAGGTGCCCAGGCATACCAAGGACACTCTGATACTCAATTTGATAGGAGGCTGAGTGCACCTCAGAGCGTCAGGCATGGGAACACTGTGAGGAAAGTCTCCAGTATCCTGGCCGGGATTTGAACCCGGGCCGCTCGATAGGTAGTCAGACGCGCTGCCGCCTGAGCCACGGCGACTCTTGGGAAATAAAATAATAATAAAAAACGCTGCAGAACGTGTCCTTATTTTTTTATTCCAGTCAAACCTATGAGCACACTCACTAGACGTGCTGCTTCCAACAACTTCATTACCATCTACATTGTAACCTCTGTCCTGCCTTCTACGTTGGCGAAACTCAGACATCTCTAAGCGTCCACAAACACTATTATTACTTCTCTAACTCACATTTGCCTTATTTCTCCATACCTAACACTTCTTACATGACGGCCGTACCTTTGACGAAACATTCCTTGTCAGTATCCAGAAAATACTCAACCTTGAATCACCTAACACAATTTCGAAAAGATGCAAATAGATGTATTTTTTCCGCCAATCATGAACCAGACCTGAATTTCTTTTTCTTAACTTTATCTTTATTTGCTCAGTTGTATTTTGTTTAAATTTCATGTGTGTGTTGGATTAGAACGCAAAGCACAACTCTAACCAAGTTTTCACATTTTTCAACGTATCATTTTATATAACAGAAAATTCCTTATCGAGTATTTTTCCATAAGCAAAACTCTGGTAGACAGACATGCACAACTTGGCGGCTACACTGCTGATCTCACCGTTTTTCCAACCGTTAGCCGTAGAACCCCGCGGCATGTCCGTCGGTGGGATTATAGTAGGGAACGGTAGAAATGGAAATCAATAATGGAAGATTCGCGGTTTCAAACGATGACGTTATCCGATATCAAAATGCAAACGTTTCAGCCGATCTCTGAGATCGATCGTTATCGCACTCTGAGACATTTTGCTGTTTTAATAAATGGGATAACCTATATATTTTTTTTACAGTACATCTAGACAAAATGTGACCTTGATTATACCATGTCTTTATTCCATTACGCGTCCTATTATCTCATCTTTTAGGACGAGCTGAAATTTTTCTCATTTTGTCTGCGGCTGGATTCGAACTTGAAAGTCTGACTACTCTACGTGGACATCCGTCGAAGAAAGAAAAAAAGTTAATTATGCACTTCTTCAACTCAGATATGAAATATAACAACATAGATAGTTTTCTCATTACAGAATTACCTTAAACACGGAGCTGTATAAGTTTTACGCTAATAGTACCTGTTGTTTTTACATTACACATATTTGTTTATCTTTTTCCAAATAAAATCATCATGGGATATACCGGTACGAGGAAAACAACTACAACAAATTACGTTATACGAACACCTTCATTTTTAAAAAAAAATTCCAAATGCTTATAGAAGGTTAATGACTCCGTGCTAAGCGTCAGAGTTGAGAATGTTCAAAAAACAATTGACGGCCAATCAGCGTACAGCTTGATCTTAGTGATGGAATACCAGCGTCGGTGTGGCCCAATATTTTCCCACTTATCGGCAGCCATCTGACAACGGCACGAAATTGTTTGCCAATCCTAAGTCGACATGGTGGCAGCCCGATCTTGATCCGCCACTGATCCAATAGCGATAGCGGGGTTGTTCAATCGAACTTCTATTCCATGTAAATAAATCAAGCGGTGAGTGTGCTTCACGCTATTGTGTGTACAAATATAAAACGATAAAAACAGAACGTAGTATACGAAACGAAATTTATGATACATTTTATATTTGTTTAATGGTGTTATCTTACTGGAAGCCTAGTTTTATCCCTTGTTTCTATGTCATTCTCTTTTGTTGATTTCTTTTTCCAGTGGCTGGGACTGACATTTCCTCAGTTTTCAATTTACATGGATAGTTTGAGAGAATGTTACGAAGCGTATGTAATATATAACTTCATGGTGTATTTGTTAAACTATTTGAATTCTGAAATGGACCTGGAAGCTAACTTGGAGCTAAAGCCACAAGTGAAACATATATTTCCATTTTGCTTTCTAAAACCATGGGAAATGGGAAGGTGAGTAATATTACAGTTCAAAGAAAAATACCATTTAATTTGTGTATAATAATATGTCAAATGGTGATAGTTTCTGGATGTATATTACTATTGAGGTTCAATCATTCTGAGCATTGGGAGGTCCTGGGCTCGATACCAGCGACTGAGCATCTTGACTAGTATTTTTTTCAGGTTTTTTCCTCAGCCACATTAAGCAATTGCCGGGAAGGTACCTTCAACTTAGGCCCTGGTCTACTATTCGCATCTTTCCCTTGCCTTATCCCGGCTGAACCAAAGATGCCTAAATGTTTAAATCATATATTCTCAACTACGAGAGGAAGTTTTAAAAAAGTGTATTATGTTGTTCTAATTCAATTCTATTTATTAAAATATTAGCATACAAAAACTGCGGGATTGATTGGTTTCCGTCTCTAATATTCTAAATAGTGCGGGAATCATGATGCGCTGTTTGGAGAACATGGCAACGCGTCAAGGGTAAGCAACTACTAGACGCGCTGAAAGGAAGAACTAACGCTTAAACTACACAGATTATAAGCGTAGTGTGGCAGTCCAAATAAAATTGATGATAGTAATGATTAAATAAAGTCATTTTTTTAAACTCGCAGAGGACTCAATTATAACTATTATGACTCACCTTTAAGTCATATTTTTAATGTGGTCCTCTTATGTTACTTCAATGTGAAAGGGCTACGACTTTCGAAGCGACTTTCGCTCCGTCTTCAGTCCGTCGTGAAGATGTGATATGTACCTGTAGCATTTGTGCGTTTATATTGTATGTGAAGTTTAATAAACCTGTAACTTCTTGTACAATGTAAGCTAACCAAAAAAAAAAAAACTTTACGATGGCCTGAAGATGGAGAGAGAGTCGCCCCGAAAGGCCTTTCATATTGAAGCAACTTGTTAAGAGGATAGCATTAAAATCATTAGTTTGAGGTGAGTTGTAATTTAATAACAATGTTTAAAAACGTAAAGAGGAGTCCAAACAAAAACTCATCATAGTCTCTGGAAGTAACATTTCCAGTAGTTGACAAACAGACTTCGTTGTGAACTCATGTAACATACACACAATTCAAAATGTTACACGCTTCTTTAAGTTTTAAGATGTAATTTGTTTCTCAATGGATGATGGAGATAAGTGTAGTGTGATAGGAGTGTTAAATCGTGAAATTACATGGCATGGTGAGTTACTCTGAAGTCTCTTTTGTTAGCAGACCAATCTAATTTTCTGAGCTCTTTGAATTCACTTCGTTCTTGTATGCGTGGCGCTCTGAGGTGGCCTAGCGTGGGACTGACCACCCCACGTCGCTCCGTGCCGTAGGTCGAGAATATGTGAAACGCAACTTCCTCCATATCCCCCATGCACCTTTCACCATTTTCCTCCATCTATCTAGCAGTTTGTAACACAGATAGAAATAAACTGACTTCAGATTTGAGTTTAGTGAACTAAGCTGGTAAGTTTTTTTTTTAGCTGTTTTCAATTTAAAATTTCATGTTCACGGTCCAATTTATTCATTTGGGTTCAGTGACCGCTATTTATATGAGCATTTTTTTTAGTCTGGTAACTCTAAAACTGGTAGGTCCTTTTTTTTTTGTTTAGCCTTCTCCATTTTAAGAATTTGACACTAATTTTGTGAAAATTGATCATTACGTTGTCATCTGGCACGACCTAAGTTTATATTGTATACTCATTTGTAGGTATTTTCAGTGTCATTTTAATCGAAATGTTTATAACTAAAAAAGAAAGCAAATTAAGGGTATTTTATGGACTTGTGTGTGAAAGGAAACTTTGTAGAGTTAGTCAGTCGAAGTAGGTTATGTAACGACGACGTTCTCGGGGAAGTAACGTTACCAACTGCGAGTAAATGATTGTATTGTTTGTCGCGTCTTTTCGGAACCATTTTTCTTGAAATTCTTGATCTAAAGGACAAACCGCTTCAGTCAAAAATCATCATTTCCGACGCACTGTTCAGCTGCTGAAGAATGGAAAACGTCAAACTTTAAATGACAGGAATGGACTTCCCCCATCTCTCTCCTTTACAGACTTTTCCTTCATATTTTGAAACAGCACAGTTAGGTTTTTACTTGCGGTAGAGAGAGGAGCGCTTGAAGTACGGCAACATCGGGAACATTGACGTGAGGCACGCAGTTCATAATGGGGGGAAGTTGAGGTCGTCTCCTGATAAGAAAAGGTGGTTTTGCTATGCGACAGAGAATACTGGTGTCTTGTGTTAAACGTGATGTAAATCTCGTACAATAATTTGAAGAAATAGTCTAACCTGACTTTACCTAACCTATGCCCGTGAACTTCGTAATATGCTGAAAATGGGTATAACGAAAAAAGAAGGGTTTATGCGTGGAAAGCATGAAAGCTGAACATGCAAGTTGAAGCTAAAGGTAGCAGTTATTGAAAAGTGAAAAGAAAGAGACAGTTAAGTTGTTGTAAAGAAAAAAATAGCGTGAAGCGAACTTGTGCCCCGACATGCTAGTCTCTAACCCAACAGGTCACCGATTGCTAGCCCTCTGGAACTCGTAACAATCATAGATGGGTTGCAGTGAACACGAGAATTGTGAAGAATGATACATCTCTGAGAATGTCCAGTTATTTATGAAAGTTAGGTAAACTGTGAAATTACCATTAAATGGTTCATGGAAAATCGTTACGTTGTGTACCATGTATTTGCTGTAAGCTCCTAACGATTTAGGAAAGTGAAGTGTAGTTACAATTATTAGCGATTAACAGATCAAGATATTTTTTAAATTTCTAATACACTTAAAACGTCCGTTTCATTTCAGTGAATTTGTGCATATGTGCAAACACGGAATACTTCAGTACACAGTGGTGCGGCCTTTTACAACAGCATTTTCTTTGTAAGTTATTTTACTACTAAAATTCTACAATAGATTTTTAAATATATTCTGGAATTGTATTTGTAAGGAAATAAAGTTCTAAGTTAACAAGATCTTTTCATCAGGTTAGTAGTAGTAGTAGTTGTCGTCGTTTCAGGAGTTCGTTTAGTTTTTAAAAACAGTTCATTATTTACAAATCAGTTTGTAGTTGAGCTATACTGTAGAAACGTATAGCAATATTTGGGTAGAGTTATTTGAGGTACTTGAAATCAGGGTTGAAAAGATCAGGATTTTTTTCAAAAAAAATATATTTTTGTTGATTTTTTATTTAAATCGATTTTTTTATTTAAATCAGAATTTTTTATTTAAATAACTTGCAACCCAGAAAAAGCTACTAAGTCAGCCTTTTCTTTTCAGATACCTTAACCAGTAAATAGTTATGTAAAATTCACGAATATGTGGTGTTCGTTGTAAAAGATAGCCATGAAAAATCGGCAATTACAACATCTTGTAATAATAATTTTGAAAAGGAAGGAAGACTTTTATGATATATTTTACAAAGGGAAGTTGACATGTAGGAAACTTCTACGTTACTTTCGTCGGTACACGATAAATGGTTTCAGAGGGGTATACACCGTAATTAACTTGGAAAAAAAAAAGCAATGTTTCTACGTATCAACATTCCTTCTAAAATGATATCTCTGTCTTCCTTTCTTCCTAAGCAATTGCAAATTGTATAATCGCAATTGTCTCTTTTTTTCCTAACGAAATATTCTAGCATTTAAGTTTACTAAGATAAATTTTATTTCAGTTCATTTATCAAAATTACACTATCAATTTTGGGAACATTCCATGGCAAAATTCCATACAGTATGAGAGCTATTTTGTAGCCGCGGTCGTTCAGTGATGATACAGCGCTCACATCTGGACCGTGGGGATCCGATTCTATACCGAATCGTGGCATGTTGATTTTGTGGTGAACAAAAACCGTGTGTGGGGGGTTTTCACAGGGTTCTCGTTTCCTCCCACTTTCTTTATTTCACCAATTCTCCCATCATTATCCATTCGGGCTAATCCAAAGCTGCCTAGAGGTCTTAAATAAAATTCAATTCAATGAGGGCTATTTAATGCAGTCAGATCAATAGAGGATACGCAGCTTTACATTTTCGTAGGTAAACTTTATACTTCCATTGAGTATAAATTGCTTTTGATCAATTTGAGAAGAAATCAGTCATTGAATCGCTTATTGCAGAAAGCCACTAGTTTGGCGAATTTGAATTTTCACGTAATTTAAGTTATTTAGATGTAAGGCCACCGCTGAGTGTAGGAAAGGCTTTTCTACTTTCAATAGTAAGCGAGAAATCTGAATGTGATGTTTTCGTTAAGTGTAAAATGTCCCTATGTTCAGGACATAAGGCTTTTCTGCACTCAACAGTTGGCACTTCTGGATTATATTGTTCAAAATTTGGTACCCTGCTGGCCCCATAATAGACAATTTGTGTTGCTGAATAGCACATCAGAATGGAGTATGTTAATTTTTTACAATAATAATTGATCACCACCTTTGTATGTTTTTCATTAACACTTACTTTTCAGCACTTCTATACATTTAAGAATGGTTACATGGCTTTGTCTCTCAACAAGACACTGATTGTAACTGTGCACTTTGGTTCACATTAGAATGTATAAACAAGTACAAACTAGATATTTTTTCCCACTTGCTGCTACCTGTTGATTTCAGAAAGGCCCCAAGGCCAAGCAGAATAAATAATAAATTCCCAGTTGTTAATAACCGTACATTGTTGATTCTGTACCTCTTATTAGCTACTCTTTTAACCTTTCGAATGGCAGTAATCGGCCAACAATATATGACTGATGCAATAGTGTATAGAGTTTTTATCATTTTTCTCAAACTAGGTAAAATGGACATAGAGCCTTTCTGCACTCACCGATTCAATTTGATACAAATAGACAAAGTAGGTAATGTTAGAAAACAACAATTTTTGTTTTGTACACAAAAACAAGATTTTTCTGTTTTTCTGGGGTGTTCGTTTTCATATGTGAGTGAATTGTTATTAACGTCCTAAACGAGCTGGGGAGCTTCTAAGAACGGGACGCACAGATTTTGGTAAAGTGGGTTGCGAACCCCTCTGTTCAATGGACCACGCGCACAGAAAGCGAGCGTTCGTTTTCATACGTATTACAAAAATACACATATTTGTAATACAAATTGTAAACTTATAATGTGACTTGGGTTCCTACGTTCTCTTCTAAAATTTCGCCAATCAAAATGAATCAATCAAATAGTTTGTCAAATTCTAAGTGGATCACTTTGATTTTGGTTAACATCATAAGAGTCTATCATCACGTAAGGACTAAAGGGTAAATTTCAAGTTTACATATGATTCAAATCACAGAATGATTAATAATACTGCACTTTATTTCTATGAGTCGCCGTGGCTCAGACGGTAAATAGGACACTGGAGACTTTTCTCACACTGTTCCCATGCCAGGCGCTCTGAGGTGCACTCAGCCTCCTATCAAATTGAGTACCGGAGTGTCCTTGGTACTCCTGGGCACCTTGGGAAGTTAAAGGCGGTCGTGTGTGGGACTGATCACCCCACCTCACTTCGTACCGTAGCTCAAGAAAATGTGGAGCGCTACCTCCAAATCCCCCATGCACCGTTCACGGCGCGTGCGTATCGCACAGGGGATAGCTTTACCTTTTCTTTGCACTTTATTTCTGCTTATTTTTTAAAAAAAAAAACTATTTTTGATTTAAATCATTGATTTAAAAAAAATCATCTGATTTAAATTGTAATTTGAATCACTTTGCTTTAAATCAATCAACTCTGCTTAATTTGATGTAATTTTGACAGTATCGTCATTTGTATAGTATGGTATATTGATATTGTAAGCTCTTCTGGTTATTCTGAGATCTGGTATATTTATTTCCTTTTAGACTCCTTTTATACGCGGCGGTTCTTTCGCGCGTACAAGAAGGCAGGCTGAAACATGTTTTAATTTGTACCTTTTTATTCACGTACCGCATGTGTAGGTTGATACTAACGAGGAAAGAGAAAAGAGGTTGGTAGTTGTATACGATAGGAAAACCTCTGAGCAACTGGAATTTGAAACTCCTGGCAACACTTCAACTCCTTCGGCTGAAAAATACAGCTCATTATATTATCAATAGATAAATAAACGGCTCGCGCTCTCGAAAACGCGACAGCAGAAAATGATACCACGGTTGAATAAAAGCACCCATTTCCGTCTATTGTTTTACAGAAAGTACTTTTTGTGCTGCATTCTTGTCGCTCGAAAGAAACGCCGTGCATAAAAAGATTCTTAGTCTTGAAAACACTTACCCTGTATATCTAGTTCAGATTTGACACACGAAATTTTGTATGTATTAATATGATGATGAATGATATCTCTGAGGATAGCAATAACATGTTGGTGTTATTACTTAAAAATGTGAATAGTGTGGTCTTACAAAGTACAGAGCTGTTATTTAGTGTGGTCTCAAGTTGGACCGCCGTAAAGTGATGTTACTCCACGAAAGATAACGCATTCCGTAACAGGATCAACGTATCAAATGAGAAGTGTGTGTGCTGTTTCAAACCAGAACTAAAACGCTAGTCCAGTTAATGACGACACTTATCATCTATCCTGGCTCACAAAACAGCGCCAAGAACTAGGGAATGTTCAAACGGTACTGCTAGTGGCGTATGATGATAGTGATACTATAACTTGACGCATACTGCCACAGGTACCTTGAACATCATCTTTCGCCTCCTGTATGGAGAAACGGGGACATTTCCAAATACATGTGCCATTCATGACAATGCCCGCTGTCACAACTCCTGTGGGGGAATTGTTATCACGATGAGCGTGGCAGGTGCTCGATTTTTTCTCCATATTCATTAGATATGAATCCCCTCTCCAATCTGTTTCCCAAACTAAAGGAACAGCTGAGAGACAAGCCTTTTCACATCAGGGACGTCGTCCGTCGAGCAGTATAGTCCTCCTTTGTGAATACTAACAAACGGGGCGTTACTACTGGTGTTCAGCATTTTTAAGATAGGCGAGATATGGCAGGGTGTTGAAAATTAACACCCAGAAAACCACCTGACATGAAAATAAAGAAAAATGTATAGACCGTCGAGGGTGCACAAATGCTTAGTTTTCGCGGGAAATTGCACTGTAGAACGTCATACCATTAACAAAATAGAATTGAGGTGGTGGGGTAGTGTCGAAATTGAGGTCTGTTCTATCCAGAAATGTATGTTCCAAAATTGTGCAATGGGGCGGAAGGATTCACAAAGGAAAAAGGGGATTCTCAGAAATTCTCCGACATAAGATGGGTCGAAATAAGTATGAATAGGACTACTTTCCACCAAGTAACACGAATTCGTTTGTGCCATTAAATCGATATCTCGAACAAGTTTCCCTTATGGAACATTTTTTTTTTAAATAATGCGTGGTTACATATCATTTTGGTGAATTTATCAGACAAAGAGACTCATTGTCCGCGTAGATGGCGGTGATTACGTTTATCTTACTGATACGGAAAGAAGTCCCATTCATCCTTATTTCCACCTATCTTTATTTACTCCGGAGAATGTCTGGAAATCCTGTGCTTCCATTGCAGGTTTAAAGTCTTCGAGGGTACCATGTCGCCTCAGTTCTACTGTTAATAGCATTTTAAATATCAAGCTCTAAATTTAATTTTCCCACGATTTCGGTGGCCTATAGCGCTGAACCGAAGCCATGGTACACCCTCAATGGTTTAGACTATTTTTTTCTTATTTTTATGTGAGGAATCTCGTGTCTCGGTGTTATTTTCCAACACACACTGTTGAAAGAATGCAAAGATATGCATGCTGGTTCTAAAATAAATGTATTGTTATTTATAAATATATGGCTACAACTTTTTTTTTTAACTCTTGTAAAAGTAACTTTTATTGAGACGGTTTTCTTTGTAATACGGTAGTGGTAGTCAGAACCATGGTGTGAATTGTTCAGTTGAATTATCTGATTTCACTGGAAGCTTTACTCGATATTTCGCTTATCTGAAGTCACTATTTATTTTTAAGATTATGCTTCATCGTAGTCAATAGAGCAACTATATGAAGAGGCTCTTACATTTAAATTGTCTCAATACCCAAAGTCAATTTATACTACTTTTCTTTTTTGCATGTAAATAAGGAAGTTATATTTTCATATATAATCTTGTTTTTCTCTCTTTTCTTCCAGTATTTGTGCCATGGCTGGAGTGTATGGCGAAGGTGAATTCAGGGGTGATGTGGCGTTTCCTTATATGATAGCAGTCAATAACTTTTCCCAGTTTATTGCCATGTATTGCCTCGTTCTTTTTTACAAAGCGAATAAAGAAGAATTAGCGCCAATGCGTCCCATTGGGAAATTTCTCTGTATAAAAGCCGTTGTGTTCTTCTCTTTCTTGTAAGTAAAACACGTTGATTATTATTTTTGTTTCTTTTCTACTGGAACGAAAGCAGGCAGATGTAAGATTCGAGGTAATGAACGCATGACAGTGATACTTGGTAGGTATGCTAATAGAGAATGCGGAATCGATTTACATTGGGGAAAAAATGATTAAAATTTTCTCCACCAGGGAAAAATGTGGTGCTGTACAAGTAATCAACATGTGAAAAGGATACAGAACATGTGGCAGCCTCCTATAAACGTTATTCAATTGTTTATTTGATAATTCTCACGTAAAAAAGATTGAAAAAAACCTATTAGGTCACTCTTTATATAATTAGTGCCATGATTAGCTGCATAGCATGTACTTTAAGAAAGTTTAAAATGTGGTCAACAGATGGCAGCACTAAAAGTTGGCAAAGAGTGAAGTGAGTAACTTTTTTTACTTTTTAAGCAAAACATTTTGTTTCTTTTTTATAATAATTGTTGTTTTATAATTCTGTTATTGCCAAAGTCTTTTGTAATTTTAAATATACACTTTCTTTTTATTAACGTTCTTAGAAAGCATGTCGCTACTGTTCATATTACCTAAGGACATAAAAGCTTGTGCTGGGTTTTAGCAAACTGGATTAAATTAAATCATTATATTTGATATCATGGTCCTGCTACAGCAGTACTGGAGTCCGATACTCCATGCGACCAAATAAAAAAAAATATATATATATGTCCTCCCAATAGTGATGGGAACTTCGATTCATTTTGGTGAATCGATTCATTTAGTCCAATTCACGAAAATGATTCGTTCATATGAATCGTTTTCTTTTCCGCGTTTTGTGTTAGTCTCGAATGCAGTGCAAAAGCTAGGGACGAAACCAATTCTCGATCATATGATTCGCTCATGTATCGTCGTTGCGTTAGTGTAGTCTTCTGAGTTGCTGTGCTGCGCTTGGCAGACAGCTTTTTCTGCCCCAATACTCTCCTTGTTTCTCCCAAAAATTGCGCTGTCCGTTCTGCTGGTCTACTGTTTTGTTCTACGGCGCGATAGAAAAGAAGAGAGCGACAGGAAGAAAGAAAGAAAGAAAAAAGTGAGGGAGAGGGGTGGGTGGGTAGAAACTTAGAATTCCCAGTGTTTCAGCTTCACTAACTTGAAGTGTTCGATCATGAGCCAAAAAAGGAAACATTTTAATAATTTTGCGGCAATTATTTGCAATGAACTACTCCAACAGTTTCGTAATTTTTCATACGTTTGTTTGTCTATGTGAACTTTAGATCATCCTAAACAGGTCCTTCGAAACAGTGTTCGATTTATGCACCCGGCTTGCCAACGTTTTCCCCATTCCGTCTATCCACGGCTTTCCATCGAATAATAATAATAATAATAATGCAATTGATTCCTCTTGACTGCTCACATACCGGCAGTCGTGTGGTCTGAGGCGTCAGGCCAGTGTCTCCAAAGTTCTGTGTTCAGATTCCGGTTCAAATTAAAATAATAAAGTTTGTTTGAATTTATGAGCAGGGGTGTAGAGGACCAAGGTGCTGCCTTAGTACTAGGGCGTTATTTGTAGGAGGAAATTCCTGGCATCTCGTGTGTTTTCCTTTGTACCGCACTTACCCGATTTCTTGTAAGGAGGGAAACCAGTGTATTTACCTCCAGTACTCCAATAAGTGCGGATAAGCATTAATTTCCTGCCTCAATATGTAGCCTACATCAACTTTCCACAGTAGCTTATTCTTAAATTTTAGTGCAGTCATAGGAAATCAATTTTATTGTTGTAAATACGTAAATATTGCGAAATAACATTTTTATCGTAAAAGATCGAAATTTGAGTGTGAAATTGTAGACTGCTACGTGAAACTGGAAGTGTTAAGTCTGCCCCCCACCTCCTCCACCTTTCTGACCTACATTACAACGCAAAGCGGACATTAGAACTAACTAAGCAAGACGCATACAACTTAATGTGAGTGAGCAACACTGGCTCCAACTCCTCTTGCAGTAGCAAGAAGCTCCGAAAGCAGGTAAGTCACCAGAACATTTTTTCTTCATTACTTGCTTGTGTGACTTTTGAATGTTTTTTTTCGATTTTCTTGCAGTAGAACCCCCCCCCCCGCGCTCTTGCTTCCTCCTCGCGTTTCCAAATCTTTCCAGTTTCAGCGCAGACTAAAGGAAGGCTGGTTTCAGTTTTCAGAGGTCTCAGGTTTGTTGATTTATGACTTACTGCACGTGCATAAGAGCCTCCCAACCATTCTGACCCAACTCGATCAGTCGATCATCAGAAGAGCGCGAACAAGTTTCGTATTTCGATCATTCCTGGACTGAAAAAAGCAATTCACGAAATGAATCGTTTCAGCCAAATGAATGGATTCAGTTCTCGCTGTGAATCACAATTCTTTGATTCACAGCGATGATTCGATCTTTGTGATCGAATCGTTCATGAACGACACAACACTACCTCCCAGTCTTTTATTTATCTTTTAAGTTATTAATAATTATTTTTAAGAGTATGATAGCACGCCCGACACCTTCGCTAGGTGGAACTTGGGGCACTACTCTCGGTAAAGTCTGTTATAAGTGTAATGGTATATCCCTCAATTTCACTACAAGGACCCAGGAGATATCAACATCCCTGAGAAGAATGCTAAGAGGGATGTCTCAAACATGCTTGGAATCATGACCTAGGCAGAATAGGGCAAACACGTGATAAATGTGTAATCTAAAAAACTTTATTAGCGCCACATATTCGCCTGGCGGAGAAATTTGAAACGTAAAACTTTCCCAACGTAAATCGCTTCCGCATTGTCTCACTAGCATATCAATCAATTGAAGTGTCAGTGTCCTACGTTCATTACTGCCCGCAGTGGGCCGCTGTGAATAGGACCACTTTAATTGTAACCGTGTATGTTTATATTTGCCAGTAATTAATACTGGCCTCATTTTGTTAATGTTGAATGATTACAGTACTGGGTGGGCTCCTGCTTAACCAATTGTTTAGCGTCAAGGAGAGCGAGTTCGATTCCCTGTGGGGCATCAGGATTTTTTTAGTGCTGACCACGCAACACCCAATTGAACGAAAACCGAATGGCCGGCCAAGGAGTTTTAGTTCAGTGTTCAATAGTGAATGGTATGTTGTAATAGAAATTATACAAATATTACGAGCTAAGTGATTCGACAGAAATATGCTTGCCTTATAATCGAGAGCTTCTGTTCAAAACCTCTTTTTGGCCTTCTGATAGTTCATTTTTTCTCCTGTCACACGGCGCAAATATTGGATTTATACCTTTATCAACCTTTTTTTCCTTATCCAACAGACAATGGACGGTAGCGTTACGGTCTTGTGATAGGTGCGTGGGTTTGATCCCCGTGGCCGAACATCTTGACTGAGATTTTCCAGGGTTTTTCTCCTCAGTTTCACCAGGAAGATATCGGGATGGTATCTCAAGTAAGACCTTCTTCATCCTCTTCCTACCGTATCTCGCCGTGAGCCAAAAATGTCAAAAGGCTATAAATTAATTCAAAACAGATAATGTAAAGTATTAAAGAAGCTTGAAGGCTTGATGAATTGGAAAAGATATATTTTAAGTTTTAACAGCAGTATTAAACACTGGCGGTGAAATGAGATGTTAAGAATTGGCATTTACGCTCTGACCAAAAGGAACAGCATTTAAATTTTCTTTTGATAGATTAGATAGAAAGAGAGAGAGAGAGAGAGCGTCTGATTGGCTATGACGTACATGGTCGTATGCCTACTTACCTAGTGGTTTTTTTTAGAGCGTGCACTAATATCAGTATCGGCGTGTGAGCTACAATTAGAAACTAATACCTTTTCTTATGAAAGAAATGATGACAAATCTACAGTTTCCAACCGACCGCGGTAGTCGTGTGGTCTAAAACGTCAGGTCAGCGTCTCCAAGGTTCCAGGCTCGAATCTTGGCTGGGTCATGGATTTTAGAAACTTAAGAACTAATGAATGCACTGGAGAAGAGGCTCAAGTTTTTTTTTTCCCTACCATTTCCAGATGCTACCTTTTGCACAGTGAGTGGAAGATTTTGTGGGAGAAGTTTTATCTGCGATCACTTCCCACATACATGACAACCTCGTACGTGATTTCATTTGTTCCAGTATCGCAATGTATTTCATTATCAATATTGTTGTTTTAGTACAGAAAACTATTGATATAACTCACCTGCGTAATGATTGGTCTCGTATCAGTTCATTTACGTTGATTCTGCGTGTTCCAGATAGCGAAAACGATGTTAAAAAGTTCCACCTATTGTGCAGTTCAGGAGTCCTCACAATAAAAATGCACTAAAATTATGCTGGACGGGCCTTCGGTAGAACAACGCTACCTTCTATGGTCCCCAAAGGTTAAAAAGGAAAAAACAGGACAAGGACATCTAAAAAAGAAGTCAGTGGGACGTATATACCAAAGCTGGCTCGTCGTGTTTTCTTTCTTTTTTTTTTTAATCGACAAGCCAGCTTTGGTATATACAGATGCTTATCAGAATAATGGAAACACCTGTAGTTGGCAACACGTCAGATGTATGGGTTGGCAGTGGTGTCGTGGCGACCGCAGCGCCGGACTGCTGGTGGTGGTGTGTTAGGTCGGTCTCCATACTACGTCAGGCGTCGTGGAACAGGAGTGTGCAGTGGCTGCAGCAGACGGAGGTAGTGTAAAATGGGAGACCTCTCAGACTTTCAAAGAGGGCAAATTGTTGGTGCGCGGTTATGTGGAGTGAGTGTGACGGCAGTGGCTAGTGTGTTAGGTGTGTCGCCAGGGACAGTGTCGAAGGTGATGACGGCCTACACAACACACGGGAAAACCACATCGGGGAAGCGGAACAGTGGGCGGAAGAAAAGCATCAGTGACAGGGCACGCCGGGTATTAAAGCGCATTGTCACGCGGAACCGTCGTGCCACTGCGGCGCAAGTGACGGAGGAACTCAATCAGCACCTCCCCAACCTGTTTCGACAATCACAGTCCGCCGCGAATTACATGACATGAACTTACGGGGTCGTGTTGCACGGGCCAAACCTCTCATCATGGACCAGAACGCTTTAGCACGCCGCAAATGGTGCCGCGACCATGCAACTTGGACCGTTGACGACTGGAAACGTGTGGTATGGTCGGATGAGTCACCATTCACCCTATTTCAAACCACGGGCCGTGTTTATGTGTGGAGAGCGCCCAAAGAAGCGTATGATCTGCAGTGTCTCCGCCCAACTGTGAAACATGGCGGCGGCACGGTGATGCTGTGGGCCGCAATATCATGGTTTTCATTGGGTCCTGTGGTCACACTTCGCGGACGCATCACTGCCAACGATTATGTCGCAATTTTAGGAGACCACTTGCATCCTATGGTCCGGATGTTGTTCCCGGACAATGACGCCATATTCCAGGATGATAATGCACCCATTCACACAGCTGGAGTTGTTGCAGCGTGGTTTGAGGAACATCGGGATGAAGTTCAACACCTCCCCTGGCCCGCCCAATCCCCAGATCTCAACATAATTGAACATCTGTGGTCCATCTTGGAAACACGACTCCGGCGACGATTTCCACCTCCATCCTCTCTCACAGAACTGGCCGATGCCCTGCACGAGGAATGGTGTAATATTCCACTTGCTACCATTCACGACCTCAATGCCTCCATCCCACGTCGCATCAAGGCTGTTCTAAAGGCGAAAAGTGGCCCGACACCATATTAATCTGGTAAGTTGCACTTTCGTTAAGGTGTTTCCATTATTCTGATAAGCATCTGTAGATCCCTGTGACTTCCCTTTTTTAGATGTCCTAGTCCTGCTTTTTTCCTTTTTAACCTTTGGGGACCATAGAAGGTAGTGTTGTTGTACCGAAGGACCGTCTGGCATATTTATTTTAGTGCATTTTTATTGTGGGGACTCCTGAACTGCACACTTTTTATGTTTTCCTCGCTGCGTAATCAGTACGAAGAAAGTGTTGTTTATTGTGAACATACTGTCCTTTTAACATAAAAATTACAGTGTAAAATTACTTAATAGCGCTGTAAATGTGTAGTTAACTTTTTGTGGAGGCAATGCTAAACATGTCGAAGTCTTTCTTTAGGTGGAGAATTCCAGGAACACTTGTTTTTCATCCTTTGCTTCACATTTAATGACATATGACGTTACAATGTGGCACAGCTTCTTTTGAGCACACGGTCAAGAACCACGAACGTATAAACAACTTTAAGCATGTTACATGTTAGTACATAGAAAAATGACTGTCATCTTTTATCACAGGGTTCCCACTCACCTGGAAAACCTGGAATAGTCAGGGAATCCAGCTTAGCACTAAAAAGTTTTGGAAAAGTCAGGGAATTTGACTAAAAATGTCTGAAAACTTGGAAAAGTCAAGGAATTTGATAGCTTATTGTTCGAAGTTCATTTAGCTACAGCAGACATTTAATGTTAGATCGTTTTTGAAGTTACTGGGAGGCTAATGTGCCAACCATGAAGGAATTTAAGAAAAGAATACAGTGAAATATCTTGATGTATCTTTATTTTCATGCGACTATGATCTTTATTTTCCCATGGAATTATGATATGTATACAAAATGGGGTACCTGAAAATTTCTGTGTAGTGACCTGGAGAAGTCAGGGAATTTGATCTTGGTAAATGAGTGGGAACCCTGTATCTCATATCATAATAATTCTTTAAGGGTTAGCAGTGAATATGTCCCTGGATGTTATTACTAGACAAAATAATCAATAGGGTTTGAAAGCATCAAGAAATGTAATCTAATTAGACTGTAATTAGGACATAGCCTGCAATAGTTGTCCACAGGTAGTAACGAAACGTCCAAAATATTGGTTAGAACAAGAGTATATTCAGATGAATGAATAAGTTCATATACGTCTGATACAGGGAGATTCAAAATGTGCTCAACCATTACAATATCAGCTAACTGTATGTCGATGAATTGACTTGGTTGACTGGTAGAAGCTCAAATAATCATGATATTCTTTTCTCCTCTTTCAGTCAGAGTGTTGTGATAGCTATTCTTGTGTATACGGGTGTCATCTCGTCAGCCTTCGGTACCACCGATAATAGTGATATTAAGGACATATCTTCCAAGTTGCAGGTGAGAATCAGGAATAGTGGTTAAGTCGTAAGAATTTCTTCTTGTAGTCTAAATCATGTTCTGTTTTATTCTTTGTTCCTGGAAATTGTTCCAGCGGCCGCCCATCCTGACTTGTTTCTCCAGGGTTTTTCCTGCACACACCAGGCCAATGCCGGAATGATACCTAGGCCCTGACCGACTACCTTCCACTATCTCCTCCCGCATCCTATCACGGACTGAGCCTGAAATGCCCAAAGACCATAAAATAAATTAAAATTTTATTCTTTGTCAGGAATAAACTTGTAAATATGAGGAGTGGTGATGTTCTTTCTGTCGAGCATGGAACGGAAGCCTCCTGAACAACTATGGTTGTGTGCTGTGCCTGATTAGAAGTGATCAAAAATAGTGAATACGCTAGTCGAAGACTCACCAGGAGGAGGAAATGAAATGCATTTTGTGTGTTTCCTGTAGCGTCATCATCACTAACTGCAATAGGACTATTCTGACTGAGGTTTTCCAGATTTCCTTCAGTTTCACTAGGCGAATGTTGGGGTGACATCTTAAGTAAGGCCCTGGCCCATACCTTCCACATCCTCTATCCTACCCTATACTGGCCTGAGCCAAAGATGCCAAAAAGGTATAAATAAAATTCAAAATTGTCACTGGCTCTGATTTATGTTGAAATGAGGGATAGTTTCACGATACCTCGATTCCACCAATACTTGCAAAGTTTCGGTATCGATCGATACTTCAACTAATGAAGTCGGTACTTTTAAAATTTTTGACACTAATCATTTTCTCCGAAAATAATCCCATGGTAGAATATTAGGCCTATAACTTACATCTTAAAGCTTCTAGAATTTGAATTTTATTTATGGCGTTTAGGCATCTATGACTCAGGTCAGAGTTAAGTTATAAGTTATAGAAAGTATTACATACTACAATTACATATTAATTTTAATTAATGTATGTATTATTTAATACATTGAAAGACATTGCGAAAAAGTATGGAATATCAACTGTCGAAGGTTAGTTATGGAATATCGGGAGTATCGAGAAATTCTGGTGTGAACCCATCTGTAGTTGTTAAGATATAAAATTCTGGAAGTGTAGAAAAAATTCATAGCGGCTTAAGAAATATTGAGTACTGAATGAAAGCATTCTTACACACACTAAAAAATCGAGAGAGGGAAGTGTCCTCCGATTTTACTCCCCTCACCCCATCCTGTATTTGCTTTTTTCTCACTCACTTTGCGTTATGTTGAAAAAATACGCAGAGTAAACAAAATACGAACAGTAAGATTCTTTTCTCTGAATATAATACTGCAACGAAAAGATTTTTGAGTGTTCAAAACAAAAATACTATGAAGGATTTCGTTGTTCTTTGATCCAGATTTGGCGAAAATGTTAATTATAACGGCTTCTTCAATGCCAATGGTATATGGTTTACCAAAGATTCACAAAATTGGTATGCCGTTGAGAATTATTATTTCAGGTCAAAGTCATCCCGGTTTTCGTCTGGCCAAATGGTTATCCGATTTTTTAGATCAATATAAGAACCAATTCAAACATGTTGTTAGAAATAACGAAGAGGCTAGGTTACAATTACATTCGTTAGTTGATGCTAATAAAATTAAATTTAGCTTCCATAAATATAGTAGACATGTACCCCTGAATTCCTTTGATTTGGCAATTGAAAGTGTCCAGTGGCTTCTTAAAAAAAGAATAGGTTAGGTGGTCTTGAAATAAATGAACTGGTAACTGTGCTAAAAATTTATTTATTAAATAACGTTTTTCAATTTGAAAATGATTACTATAGATAGGACAAGGGTTTAGCAATGAACGGCCCTCTTTCCCCTATTTTAGCTGACATAGTCATGCACAGGTTTGAAGAAGAAACATTACAGTCGGATAGGCTAAAATTCATAAATTATTTTAGGTACGTTGATGACACTGATAATTTACAAACATCAAGAAGAATTGGATTTTTTTTTTAGAAGCATTACACAGTTGTTCACATTTGAACATGAACAAAACAATAGTATACATTTTCTGTATCTCACTATATACAAACACAATAATAAGTTTCAAATTAAGATTTATAGGAAGGCAACAGCAGGTTTGCAGTACATACATGCCAATTCTTTTCATAGCAATAGGTTAAAGTTTAGTATCTGGTCCATTTTTTTTTCTTCCAGAAGAGCTCTTGTAGTTTGCACTAACTTGGCTGACCTAAATAGTGAAATAGAACAAATTATCAATATTGGTATAATAAACGGTATAACCGAAATACTAAGAAAAACGTGTGCAAAATATGGGATTAATGCAGCTGAAAGACCACATATCAGTTCAAAAACAACTTATAAAATTTAAATCCTATTATGTAGATCCGATCTATAATCCAGGTGTGTACGAAGTAACCTGTGAGTGCAAGGACAAATACATTGGTATGACCAAGCGTAATGTTTCTGTACGATTAAAAGAACATTTAGAGATCCAAAACCGATGCAGTGTCAGGGCTTTTTGAACATCTTTTTGCTACAAAACATAAAAAGAGAAAATCGCTATAGCAATATTAACAAACTTATGATTTTTGAAGGTTTTTTTTTTTTTTTGTTGTTTTTTATCAGATCACTCAAACCGAAGTATTGACACTACGTCACTGAGATCACCTTTTAGAAAATATTAATGTATGTAACTGGCAACACCCACACCATCCGCACTTAGATGTAGAGCTAGCTTTGGTATACACGTCCCCTTGAGCCATCTTTTTTAGATGTTTTTGTCTTGATTTTTACTCTTTAACCTTTGAGGACCATAGAAGGTAGTGTTCTACCGAAGGACCGTCCAGCATATTTATTTTAGTGTGCATTTTTATCGTGAGCACTCCTGAACTGCACGGTAGGTGTAACTTTTCACTATGAAGGAAATTTTCCTAATTTCATGTGTTGGGGGGAAGCCGACTGAAAATAAAAGATCGGTTGGTGAGAAATTTTATTATCTATTAGTTCTTCGACACGTGGCATGATCTCTGCTGCACCTAAATGAAGCTCTTCAGCGGTTGAATTCTTTCTTCATTGTCCCTTGGCTTTCGGAGCCTGTAAAACGACATTCTTTCAGTAATTCACTACACCTTATGGCTGTCCAGCCATATACACACACATGCGGATACCCACATACCGTCATAAAATAAAAAGACGCACAATTTGTACTATCGGCCAAGTGTGCGTGAAAAAAAAGAGGGGAAAGAACTTTGTGAGGTTTGAAACTACAAAACAACTGCCGAACCCTCAGTGATATTTATAAACACCATATACTTGATTTCTTAATATTGTCGTGTGTGAAACGGTTTCGAGAGGCTCCGGCCTTCCGTGGAATTTGAAGATAATTTGGTCCTCCTATAAGGTAAATACAAGTTGGCAAATGGGGAACTCTTTCCTATCCTAATAAGCATGCAACTTGGGTATGCAGCTGACCGAAAGGGACGATTCTGTGCTGACCTTTAAACTACAAATGTTACCTAATACCAGGGCAAAAGGAAAACCGAAATAAAACAATAGGTTCACTTGAGCACCTATTTATTACTTGGGAGTTAACCCAAGAGGAAGAACAAAGAACTGAAGATGCAGGCTCTTTTACAGTCTGCTCTCATGGCGGTAAGAAAGCTTCCGCCGAACCAAAATGGATTTATTTCATACATTTTACATTTAGAAATAATGTAGATAATAATAAATTGTATTAACAGTTTCCAAATTGATCATAAGATTATTTAATATTTCTTTAAATATTTTCTCTTTGCTTGTAAATAGTTTTGGCGCGAATTAGTAATTTAGTGTCCTTGCGCCATGTACTACTGTTTTCTATACACACCCACGTATAATTTCAAAATCATATCGTCTAAAGAATAATTTTGTCCCAAGTCTTTGAATATTAATTTTTTTTGTTCCTTTTCATTTAGATATATCCAAAAGTCTTTAATGTGGCGAAACCTTCAACAGTAAATTTTATCATATATTTTTCCAATCTAAATGATAACAAATTTCTTGATTTGCCAAAAGGTGAATTTATACAAAATTTCGGGAGCGACACAGGCAACCAATTAATTTGCAGCCTATGGCACTCGCCAGATACGAGGGCCGTTACATGTGTCAGAGAGAGCGTGACAAATTCCGACTTAACAAAAACGTGTTCCGTAACAAAAACCTATAAACATCCAGTCATTGAATAGTATTTTTTATGTGGTATTATTTGTTTTCTTATATTTTGATATACCCTAGTAAAAGAAGTATTAACAAAAACACTGAACTGCTAAACAAGACTATATTATTCGTAAAAATAAATTACACGTAACGTTTCGACCTTTTAGCAAAGATCCTCATCAGACATACACTGAGTCTGTACAAAAAATTACACACATATAAATACAAGCCCAATAATCTACCTGCTCCCTCATTGGGCGAATCAAGCAGCCAATCAGAGACGCCCGATCAAGCAGCCTCCCCATTGGCCGGAACAATCAGTCAATCAGAGACGCCATAAAACATCCCATGTTAAAAAAAGAGAATCAACATGAAGCAAACTTAGAGCCCCCTAACACCTCAATTAACACACATATCTCTGTGTTTGTCAACAATAATCTTCCATTCTTTATTAATGCTAAAACCTTTGGTCCAGTTCATTAAGTTCTTATCTACTTCTTTTTCTATCCACCAGGCCTCCTTCCATTTTCTAGGCCACATACTATCTTCATGTTCTAACACAATC
>JAGDQP010010106.1:0-25100 GCA_022664845.1 Lepisma saccharinum
CCTGAATATGTTGCTTGAGGTTTGACTTTGAAGATTTGTTGTGCTGCTTGTTGGATTTTGTAGAAGATGGTTTCTTTGTTAAAGGGGTAGAGATTTTGCAGAGTAATAGTAATGAATTGTATTATTTGTTCTGTAGTAGGCATAGGAAGAGGTGATTCGTTGATCTGATTTGTGCTTGGCTCTGGTATACGAAGTGGCACTACTGGCATGTTGTTTTCGGCATTTGGTTTCGGTTTGCCTTTGCATTTGAATGAATAAGTTGGATGTTGTTCATCGCATGTATTGCATTTCGGTGGATTCTGAAGGTTTGTGCATGATTTTGTTAGATGATGTCCAGAACAGTAGCCACAGATTGGTTCATCTTTACATTCAGTGGCTATATGGTCTCCATAAGTTTGGCACTTCTCACATCGCAGTGGTATCGGTGGTGGTGATCTGGAAGGTTCCACACGGTGGCGACGTTTATAAATGAATGCTCCATTTCTCAGAAGGTTGTCTATTGTTGATTGGTCTACGGTGAGAACTCTGACAATGTAGCTGGGTGTACCAAGTTGAGTTTTGATTCGGATGCACTTCTTTATGGTATGGCCTTCGGCGGCAAGTTCTGCTTCGATTTCATCATCTGGTGTATCTGGTGGAACTCCTCGGATTACAACTGATAGCATGGGTGCCTTTCTAGGTGGTGGTTGCTGCTTTATTGATGGTGATGTGAGCGTTGTGAGTTGTGCTTGTTGGCCGAAAATTTCATAGCTGTACTTGTTGCGAATAGTTCTTGCTAGATTTGGATCTGGTGACTTGATTATGATGCCATTTCTGGTAGGAATGATTTCAGTGATGTTGTATCTAGGAACATATTTCAATAGCTGTTGAAGAAGGCACTTTGGTGTTTGAAACTTGATGTCGTATTTGGTTAGCAGAAAAGAATGTAGTGGAGCTTCTGATGATTGTTGTGAATTTTCTTCCTCGTCAGTGATATTCATTGAATCAGATGCTGAGTCACTAATGCGATGAGTTTTCTTTGCAGGTGGAGAGTGAGAATTTTGTACTGGAGATCTAGAGCGTGAGTTAGAAGACAGTTGGTCGGAGCTACGTGAATGTTTACTTGAGAGTCCTACAGTTGTCTTTTTTGGAGTTGCTACTGATGCTGTGTGTGCTACGTGTTGTGGCATTTGATGTTTTGATTTTGAAGATGGTTGTTTTGACATGCTGAAGCAGTGATGTGCAAAAAGAGTGAATGATGATGGCGATTAACAAACAGTCTTAGTGCAATGACTGTTACAAAAATCTCAAGTTATCTCGCACCCTCCGACACCGAAAAATGTCGTCAGTCCTGTAACGGCCGTACACGTACTAATCTCTTCTGTACGTTTACTATACAGAGTCATCGGCAGCACGCTAACATACCATAGACAGGCTAGGTTTGAGTTCGTTGAGCTGCATATTAATTTGTAGCAATTTGGTAGACCTGTCGGAAGCTAATTTTATGCAAGATATAACTTCAGCTGTTTTCAAATTTCAAGTAAAGAACTCATATATATTAAAAAGCCCTGAGATCGTCAAGTCTAAGCTTTTTACCTTTTTTCTACATCGCAAAACAACTGTGTAATACATAAATCATATAGCTTCAACATGCTGCCATTCGTAAAATTGTGCTGCCACCTATTGACAATCTACTGAACTTCTAGAACACATAAAAGCATTACCGTTGGGCATAAAACGTTCATTCTTCTTGTTTTATATTTTTAAATATTGCTGAGCAAACACATAAGAAAGAAATTAAATAATTAAAGATTAAATATG
Source organism: Lepisma saccharinum (assembly GCA_022664845.1). Lineage (NCBI taxonomy): Eukaryota > Metazoa > Arthropoda > Insecta > Zygentoma > Lepismatidae > Lepisma > Lepisma saccharinum. Next base: position 1,801 of record JAGDQP010010106.1, read on the forward strand.
TGAGAAATTATATCAATTCTTTTTTTTTTATCTTTCCATTTACCGAATTAACTATTGATAGCAGCAGTGAGGGTCATATCAAGGTGATTTCTTTTCTCTTCTTCCCGCACGGGCACTATCGATTCAAACCACGAGGACCGTTGATTTCAGATCTCATATGCAGTGTTAAAGAGATGAGAGGTGATTCTCAAGAACCTCACAAACAGTGACTTAGATAATATCAAGGATTTGAGGACTGAACAAAACACATTCTAGTAAGTGTACTGAAGTAGGTAGGAATAAACCAGACTACTAAATCGCTAAGAGGAAAAAGCACTCTCAGTCTTCGTTGCTAAGCCATCATACGAGTGAAAGCCTATTTCATGCTCGCAATTACGTAACTCACTCTGGTCACTAACTAATTCATTCTAACTTGTTTCGTGGTTTGGATAATTTACAGATAGTTTTTATATCTGTTACATGTCATTATCAAATTTCGAAAGTATTATATTTGCTTCAAAACCTCTGCAGGATATTAAGACTACAATCATGTGTAAGTCATTCATTTTAATTACGATTCATTTTATGTGTCTGTGACTGGGCTACGTGAGGTAAACACTGAACGAGAGCGTTGTCCAGAGTGTAATAAGTTTCCAAGGTTCTTCGCGGAGGAGTGGTTTCCAGGAAATTCTGATTAAACTGCAGAAGCTTCGCTTTTATGCCTTTCCTCGACAAATGTTGTTGCATTTTGCAAGCTGAATACGTTAGCAACGACAGATTGTAATATGAATGAAATACCTCTTGAACAATGGATGTAATTATCTAAAATAGGCAAGAAGAGACCATGATATGTTGAGCAATATGAAACACAATGGCAAGCAGTGTTGCCAATTTATTTCGTTTCTAAATAATAATTTTGAATAGTCTTCTTCCTTGCACAGAATTACCAGATGCCCGTCTTTGGAAGGGCTTTCTTGTAGCTTTGCGCATCACTATCAACATATCAGGAAAACACTATAGACCCAAACCGGCTTCTTCCACACATTGTTATATCCTTTCCTCGCATCCCTATATCTATGAGGCTCTACATATCACTTTTAAATAGGACTTAGTTCGTTAGGTTGCTTCACACCGATAATTGAAATAAAATATCAGGTTATCACATAATAATGTTGTAGTATGTGCGATGACTGCTGAATTCCTCTATCTAACGAGCGAATAGTGGAGTAGACGATACGTGTCATAGGTGAGTCATATAGATCTTGATTGTGCAGCAGTGTCTAGAAGGAGAACAGTCTAGACCACGTTTTGGAAGTGTGATCATGGCAGTGTCGGAGGACCACATACGGCATGCCATGGTGTATGAAATTCACCAGGGACGTCTAGCAAGTGCAGCGGCACGAATCATCAATGCCGTACATGGTGAGGGTGCTGTAGGTGTGCGAAAATACTAGAGGTGAATCCAGAGGTTTCGGTCTAGGGACACCAGCCTCACTGATAAACCACACGAAGGGAGACCTGTGCAGCTGGAAAACGATGCCCTGAGAGCAGCAGTGGAGGTAAATTCAATGCATACTGTTGAAAAACTGGCCAGGGAACACCATGTTACCCATTCGACCGTTTATCGTCAACTGCAGGACCTTGGGTACGTGTCGAAACTCGGAAAATGAGTACCTCATGCCTTAACGCCTCAACAAAAGCAGCTGCGAGTTGACATCTGCAGTTCCCTGCTCAGCCGTCACAGAAGTGAACCTTTTCTGGACAGAATGGTGACTGAGAATGAAAAGTGGGTCATCTACCATAACATTACACGCAAACGGCCGGGGGTACCTAGAGGGGAGCGCAGGAACTGTCTCATCTTCAGTTAGGATTCTTTGGCATGAACTCCAGGAAATCCCAGCTCCAATTCGTCGATTGTTCTGTGACGTTGAAACACGATGGCATCGCGCACTTTGTGAACAATTTTATCTCTTTTGGACGTTGAGGAGCGACCCGAACGGGGTTATTTTCAAGTGACATTTGGCCACTTTTGCACCGGGAAAACCACTTGTAAATTCTTGCCTGGCTTAAAGCTTCCTTTCCATAAGCTTCACTAAGCATTGAAATTGTTTGTACCGCTATTTTCTTTAACAGGAAACAGAATTTGACGTTGGCATGTTGCTTCTTAAAGTTTGCTATCGCAAAATCACCGCGGGTGTTGGGAGGGCCTTAAGAAAACAATCACTGTATCCGCTGCGATAGTTTCTCATGAACGCTACCAAGCCAACTGAGGAGGGAGAATGTCTAGTAAACGTACCTATCGGGAGATGGCAGTACTGCCAACCCACGTGCTTACACAAAATAATTCTCCTTTTTTGGGGAGGTACACCCTCGTATTTAAAAATGTACTTTATTATAAAAGATGGAATCGATTGAAAAACATTTAAATATGTGTGTTAAAAATACAGGAAAAGAAAATTACTTAATAATAACCATACTTAAAGCTGATAATTGACGATTTATTGTATAAGTAGAATGATCTAACTAATGTTCAATCAAGAATTAGCGTTTCTGCATAGACGTAATATCAAAAGAAGGGAATTAAATTTTGGTGATAAAAGTCTACCCTGTGAAACAACAATTTAAGATGAAAATAATTGTCAGAACAAAATAAGGGGATAATTGGATATTTTTTGGCCAAAATAATAAAAATAAATAATCTTTTCAATTTGAAATTTACGCGTTCAAGTGCACATAACCCAGATAATTAAAAATCTTGCGGGAAATTAAAAGTAGCACATTTTCGTTTCTTTTCCTCCAGTCACAGTTCTGAGACAGAAAAGTAACCTTGGCTTAAGCTTGAAATGCTAAATGAACAAACTTGCTATAAGCTTGCCAATACAATCTATTAATTATTATTGAGTTTTAATCAATCTATATAACGTAGTTTCAACTAGTCAAAATAACAAACTTGTTCTGTCAATTTTCCAACAAGCACTGTAAAGACTACAAGCTCGAAAACGGTTTCAAGTATCATTCAATTTGAGCAAGTTAAAAATCAAGCTCAACGCCAAATTTGAACTGCTGTAAATTTGTAGCATCAAGTAAATTGAGCAAGTCCAATTTTGCTACAAGCTAACATGCTATTTTCGTTTATAGAGGTTGTAGTGAGTGTTACTTGTAAACACTAATCAAAGGACTACTTACAATCATTTATTCTTTTAGTTTCGGTTACAAGAAGCAGTACCATGTAGGAAGTAAAGCGTACTTCTCCATTCTACAGGGGAAAGTCAGCAGATATACGTTACAAGTGACTATAGATATAAAAATGCATAAGATATTTACGTGACAACTAAGTTTATTTTTGTACATTGAGATACTAAGTCGCATGGATGTGTGAGCACTCAAATTCCTGCTGCTTAAAAGTCTTCGAATTGTTGCCATACGGACTCCTCGTTCAACGTCTGCATGATTAGCGAAACGTTTATCGGCAAAGTGGGCTTTGAGCGTATCAACCAAATACGACGAACTCTTCTCCAGATACACAGGAAGACATGAATGTCCTTCCCACCTACCCCGCAAAAAAAACCTGCACGCTGCCCCTTTCACAAACGTGTTAGTCATTTTCACAATTCACTGAAATGCTGCTACAATCATCGGTGGCGCTGTTCACTGACTTAATAGAGGTATTAGTTTGCTGCTACCTGGCGATACCTTTTGGAAATTATCACTGCTATTTTTTTGTTGTCACCTAACAGTTAGAAATGCCACTATTAGCAAAGATTTCCTTTGACCTTAAAATGTCGTTTTTCCGTTCGGTTTTCAGTAAAGCAGTATTCCTAACTTCCAACTATTCATCCGTTGATAGAATGCTTATAACACACAAAGTTAAGGCGCATTCTGGAGTTATCCCATCAGAGTGCAGGAGCTTGTTTACTTATCAGTTCTTCGAGATTTGTGAATAGGCACAAATGAAAACACTAATTACTAAAAATAGAAAATAATTTTACAAATGCCTTCACTTTATGGGTAGGAAAATTTTGCTTGAACGAAACCGTAAAATCCGTTCTTTACAATTTTTGAATTTCGTTTAGGTGTACTTAAACATTAGTTCGCTCGACTCTTGGTTACTACTACTACTACTGCCCCAACACCCACACACACCCAAATCATTCCTAAGTTTCAGCTGCAGATCTAGTCACTACGCCTTTGATTGTACTCATTTTCTTACGCCAGCCATAAAACAGTAGCCGAAGAAACAATTTATGTTCCCCCTTTCGAAAATCCTGGCTAAGGGGCTTAAAGGTAGTGTTGAAGTTTTAGTCTACTGTATGGCCCTCACAAATCGCAACAAGGGGTCATGTAAGGCTTAATGGTAAGTGCACATTGAATTAATATATTCATAGGCACTGTTTAATTTACTTAATACTTAGTATTTTTTAGGACCTGACCAGTATCATAAGGGCCCTTGCAAGTTCCTTTTTGGAGCCCATTACCATGAAGGGTATTGATAGCTATTGAAACGTGCTTTTGAGGGACAACGGTTCACAACGTCCACTACCATGAGAGCTCTTTGGTTACCAACGGATGGGCCCTTTGCTTGCCAGTCCACCCCTGGCTTCCACGCAGGCTTCTGGCCAGTGTTTCAGGAAGAATGTTCTGGTGGGTATTTTGAATCTTTGGAGAGTGTGAAAAAGGAAAGAGGACGTAACCCTCTAGTGGGAGCTATACACCATGATTGGTAGCAACAGGCCACCTCATAGCCTCTTCAAAAAAAAAAAGAGGCAGAATTAGAGGCTATATTATATTCACTGAACTTTCAGTACAAGTACTAAACTTTAAAGCGTACTACCATGTTTGCTAGAATGGGAATATGTCGGGTAAGACGTCCACGGGCTATTAACCCCGACACCAAGAGGTCACCCCGAGGTCAAACACGATAGTTTCAATTCATTCAACTTCCAAAACTGCATGGGATGGCGTCTACCTGCTATTGCATCAGAACAACAGAACCCTAGTTTGTGCAACGCACATTCATTGGATTCGCTAATACAGCAGTATAATCATTCTGTCTCCCTAAATTTGAAACGTTCAATAAACATTACAAGTAAAAATTATGTGCTTAAAACATTTAAATTAGCCTGTATGTCTTCACTTTCTTCAGACAGTCTCTTTTGGTGTCACCTTCGTCTTCCATATAATTGCGTCTTCACTCAATCGTATCACTGTTGCCACCTCATATTCCCTTCCGTGCTTTTTAGGGGGTGGGCATTTTCCCCCACTGGCATTTCACCCCCACTTACTCTATTTGAAATTCCGGGAATTTGACTAAACTTATTTTCAATTGTGAATTGGCATCTGACGTTAAGATGATATTATTTTGGGGGGAAAATAAAGGAACGAAGGATGATTGTGAGTGACAGAGAAAGCATGAACAAAGAAAACAACAACACCGTCACACATTGATGACGTTATATGAGCGCCCTATTTAGATGGCTTCACAGAATTAGATCAGAAAGAAAAGGAACTCATGAAGACGGAGAAAGCGACACTGACGCTGTGGTGGCAAAATGAATTAACGAACAATAGACTACAAAATTCGTGTGGAATAAAAGAACGTGAATAACATGGTTCTTGTACAGGAATGATAAATATATTATAGACAGAATTCTGGTATTTTATTAATCTAGTTTATTTAATAAAAGAGGTTCTAAGAACATATTTCGAATGTTTATATAATATATTTCAACACATATCCTTCATTTGTTACCAAAATTTTCTTGAAGGTCCAGTCCATAAGTTTATGTTTCAGTTCGCGTTAGTTAAACAAGATGGCGCTCTCCCTTTTTAGTATTCAGGACTGAATGATATTTTCTTTTTGTTAGTGCTATATTTTTAAGGTTAACGAGACTAAATTGCACGATATATAAGAGGAACAACAGACATACATAACGGTCGTAGTTTTATTTTATCGTTACGCATTATAATTAGATTTGACACGCTCTCGTTTAGTTATAAGAAATATTGTTACTACGATACCCAGTTTTCGAAAGAAAGGGTGTACCCCTTTGAATGGGTAGACATGTTTTACTTTCCTTTTATATGCATATTAAATTTCATATTATTTTATTTTGAAGTTATTTACTTAAATCCATAGGCACTACATTTTTCTTATGTATCATTACTTGTTAGTACAAAATTTAACCTCTTTAAGACCTAGTGTGTTTTTTTTTTTTTTTTTTTTTTGGTTCTGCACAGTTTGGGATAAGGAGTGGAGGCATTGTTATTAACATCCTAAACGAGCTGGTAAGCTTCTAATTATCCAACCTACAGTTTTTGATAAAGTGGATTCCGAACCACTGCATTCAATGAACCCCGGCGGGGTTTGAACCCGTGACCACACGCACAGAAATTCGGGATAAACGACAATCACTATGCTGGAAGAGTGGTTCACAAGCACAAAGCCCCAGTTACAAATATTTATTCCTTTCAATGATACGGAACCCAGTGTCCGTCGTAGACACGCTCCTATTGACTTCACATGTAAAAATCGAAAGTGATATATCTCTGCCCCAGGTGCTTACCCTCGGCCCAAATTTTGTAGGTCACTATCTCTGATATTGGGCTACATGTTTGCCAAGTTTGGTTAAAATCACACAAGTAAGTGTAAAGGAAAAGGGAGTTCATTCTGGTATTGAATGTTATGTAGCTTTTCTTCTTCCATGAAAGTAATTTAACGTATATCTTTTTTTCAAAATGTCAAAGGACATTTTGTAATGTAGTAATTAGGAATTTGGGATCCCGGAGTGTGATCTATGGCTAGGAAGGTTGTGTGAAACGTTCTTATTTCTCTATTATAATGGTATTAAGAACAAAGGCAGGTAACACGAGGCAGCAACGATCTAAATGCAGGAACAAAAGCAGCAGAAACATATCCGCATCTTACCCTTGCGTGTCAAAGGAAAAGCGAGTTTCCATTAGCACGAATAGTCATTTTATGAAGTATTTGTTTATACTAACACATTGAGAAGCAAATAACAAGATTGTTTAATCAAAATTGATATTTCTACATTTCCATATAACAGTGTTACAGTACACTGTCGTAAAATAATGAGATTTTAGATTGCGTGTTATACAAACATTTTTTATTTATTTAGTGACAACACAACAGACAACGCCCTAATTATAGTGTTGAGCTTTACAAAGTAGTTGTACAGACTTTATTGACAATGCCATCTCTAAATTCTTTAGGCGACATAAAGCATACGTCCAGATCATTGTGAACTGTACAGAATTTGTTATATATTGTACAAATTCTCCAGATTGGTGACCTCATCAAGACATTGGTTCTCGCCTTTTTACAGTGGAAGAGACCAGTATTATTAACGCGAGTTTTAGATGATGGGACACGAAACTGTAATATCGAAACTAAATCCATACAATCTAACGTATTTTCAACATTTGTTTTTTAAAGAAATAACAGATCAGCAATGTTGCGCCTTTGTTCTAAGCTCTGAATATTCTAAGCTCTAAGTTCTTAATGACTGCATTGTAGCTATCATAAGCAGGATAGATTCGAGTTTCTTTAAAATTCAGGAATTTAAGAAATTTTGATTGGATTTTCTCTAATTATTGGCAATGTTTCAATTGATATGGATTCCAAATAGAAGAAGCATATTCTATCTTGGAGCGAACATAAGCATAGTAAATTTTTCCAATGTTGATATGTTGTTGAATTCTCTTCCCGTCCTAATTACGAATCCTAGTAACTTCAAGGCTTCATTTGTTATATTTGTTACATGTATGTTAAAAGTCAATTTCGAGTCAAAACTGACACCAAGATCCTTAACTACAGTAGGTCTGTTTAGTACAATTTTATTAATGGAATAATCAAATTGATGAGTGGTTTTATTTCTATTAAATGATAATACTTTACATTTACTTATGTTGACTCCAAGTTGATTAATAGCACACCAGTTTGCAATATTATCTAAGCTTTGCTGAAGTCTTATGCAGTCTCCGATAGAGTTCACTTTTGTATATACTTTAAAGTCATCTGCAAATAACAATTTTTCATTATCAGGCACAAAATCAGGAAGGTCATTAACAAATAAGAGGAATAACAAAGGTCCTAGGTTCGAACCTTGAGGAACTCCTGAGAGTGCAGAATATTCATATGATTTGTATTCTTTATAGACAACTGATTGCTTGCGATTTGTTAAGTACGAATAGAGGAGCCTAATCACAGTGGGTGAGAAGTCATAGTGATTTAATTTTTCCAGTAATATATTGTGATTAACCCTGTCAACTGCTTTCTCAAAGTCAATATAAATCACATCAACTTTCTTGCCTTCGTCCATCGAATTTGCTATGCAGTCCGTAACAAGTGCTAAGTTTGTTACCGTGGATTTCTGAGAAACAAAGCCATGCTGCTTAATTGAAATAACTGGTTGAATATTCTCCAGAAGATTACTAATTCTCTTCTATAAGTTCTGTTCAAATACTTTTGCAAAAGCTGGTAATATTGCAATTGGCCTGAAGTCATTAATGTATCTACTATTATTAGATTTTGGGACAGGACAAACCAGGGCAGATTTCCATTTGTCGGGGAAAGTACATATTTTTAGGGATAAGTTAAATGCTATCAATAGGGGATATTTAAATATATCAATACATCCCTTAACTACATATGAGGGTATGCCATCAGAACCAACTGTCGTTTTCGATTTTAAATTTCTGATAGCATTTTCAACTTCCTTTAGTTGAATTTGGTCAATGCACAGTGTCCCTATTTCGTCATTTCTATTACTAACAGCATCACCATTACGATTATTATATGTGTGAGAGGAGGATAGAAATACCGATTGAAAATACTGAGCGAATGCATTCCCTATCTCATCATTCCTAGACAGCTCCAGACCTTCACATTTTAATACATTTGGCGGTAGGTGCCTTTTTTTTATTTTTGACAAAATTCCATAGTTCGCTCAAGTTGGTATTAATTTTATTTTCAGAATTAACTATAAAACTCTTATAGGCTATTCCAATGTCTTTCTTAATTTCTCTACGTAATCGAGTAAATTCTTGGTAGAAAGGTGTTGAGTTCATGCTTTTTACCCTGGATTGTTTATGATAATATACCTTGACCTTAAGTTTTCTAATAATATCTTTGGTGAACCAACACGGATACTTTGAAACAGTAATTATTTTACGGGAACACACCTAACACCAATGAGGAGAATAGGACACACTTGCGGACAAGTGGATTCAATGCATGCAAATAGGTTATCATACAAATCTATACCTGAAACCGGTTCAAATTATACAACACAGATAAACATTGGTCTACCCTTTACAGTTATTCTAGCAATCAGACACTCATATTGATCATCACAGCTATTCAGTAAACACAGATTGTATTTTTCAAGAGTCGAGATAAGTAAACCATCCCCCTTCGACTTTCCAGTTTTATTAATATTGCGATCCTGTCTTAAAACAGTATACCTATTATCAAATAATTCACTGTCATAATGAGATTCATTAGTCCATGTTTCAGTAATTGTAATTATATCGTAATTATTTGATATTACACTACAGAAAAAGTCATTTGTTTTACCGCGCAAGGATCTAGTGTTCTGATTATAAATTCGCAAGGATTTCCTTGTTTCGCTAAAACCACTAGTTACGTTTGGATAATGATTGTACACTTCACTGTCTTCAGTTAAGGAAAACTTACCCTTTCCCCCTTCACATTCCTTTCTTTGTCAAACTTTGTTCTTTGGGGGCTGTGCCATGGTTGAACGAGTGGTTCTCGTCATTTGTCTCTTACCGCTAGAGGTTTTTCTTAAACAAACAAGACCAAACTATGTTGATTTCTAAGTAATACGTCTTCCTCAAACGTTGCAACAAGGTTTACGTCGAGTAATGTTAGCTGTAATTCGTATTGTATTAAGACTCTATGAAACTTATGAAACTTAGAGTGAATACTCTCATGTCTCTTAACTTACAAATAAGAATTGAATGGTAATGACTAGTTGTTACTAGTAGTTTATTCAGAGTTTAAAATCGAGAAGGTGATGTAACATCAAATATGAGAAGTGTATTTTAGTTGTTTTAGGCTTTTTGGCGTTATCCTGGGCAGAAATATTGTTTAGAGAGGTGTAGAGCGACAGAGCAGGATGTTAGGAGATGCTGTACAGATCATTCTGCTTCAACTGATCAACGATTTCGTTAATGAAACCATATGCAAGTTATGTCATTCAAAAAACAAAACATTTACTACCCACCCATTCGGAGTAGCCTACATGTTAGCATAGCATGTACTTTACTTTATCGAAATGATGTAGCTCAGTTAAGCTCTTCACATTCGGAAGCTACTAGGTTTGATATCAGCGACCGAACGTCCTGACTAATGTTTGCCAGGGGTTTTCCTCAGTCACACCAAGTCGGGATGGTGTCTTCAACTTAAACCGTGGCCAACTCCTTCCCGCATATTTTGCCTAACTTATCCCGTTCTGAGTTATACATGCCTAAAAACGATAAACAAATTCGTATTTAAAATGAATCACAACTATTTATGCATTATTTCCGCCGGTTCGCATCCTCCTTTGTGATGGTAGGAATATCTGGCAGCAACATACTGATTGCGACTGCTCACTGGTGGATGTATTGTTGCTTCCGGCACGAGCTCGTTGCTGGACAAGTCTGCTATCAGTTTCAGGATCGAAGCACTTAGCTTCAATGTACATTTGTAATATCGTGGTTGTATGTATGTTTCTCCGGCTTTTTCGTTTTCCAAATTGGAATGCAGGAGAATATAAAATATCTTTCACGGAATGAACTTTGTTTCGTACTTGAATTGTGAGTACATTTAAAAAGAATTGTTTATGTTGAATTTCAGGGATTCTGCCAGAATTTTCACTTCGGTGTGTATCCAAAGTTAGGTGGTTGTAAATAGAGTTTTGGAAATCTTCTATCGATATTTAACAGTAAAACGTTTTGAAAGTGGGTATGTGTGCTGGACGATTTGGCGGGATGGCAGATACCCCACTGGGGAGAGGGGGTGGAAGAATTACTTGTAACTTCAACACTATACCCAGACACTTACTGGAAATAATACTGCCGGTACTGATGTAATATTGAAGTTACTGTTAGTATTTCTTTAAGGTACTCATTATTAAAACAGTCCGTAAAAATGTTTCTGTATATAAGCACTGAAAATTAATAATCGAGGTAAAGTTAAAATGAGCGGGTAACCTATTAGGAATGCGATATTTGTCTAATTCAAATGTGATGTTATCATTATCCATCCAGGCGAATTCTGGTATTTAAAGATATTTACTATGTTATCATACAGTTAATTCAAAGGCCGTTGTAATAGAAAGTGCATTATATAGATTTTCATAGAAAGTGAACCATTCCGATTATTTATTTACATAACATAAGAAACAATGATAAAGATTGAATTTTGTACCTTAACTTACGAAATTCATTTCTGGGAGCCTTGGAATAATATGAATGAATAATTTATTTAATAGATTAATCAAGTAATATGTAATGAATTATTGATGAGTGTAATAATTTTAAACATGTTAGTGAGAAAAAATCAATATATTGAATATTTTATTTCCACACAGTGTAATTTAATAACAAAGACCATCTGACATCTATTAGACATTTTTTTACACGTCTAATTCCTTGCGTCTAACAGTAAGTTATAGAATATATGCAGTGTGTAAAAATAATGCAAAATTGACGCGCCAGGGCCACCAATCACTAGATTTGGCCACCTGCAGTCACACATGGTGGCCACTTTTGGCCACCAGTTCTTTGCTTTAAATTGTTCTGATTTGGACGTTCTGGTTTGAAAACTATACTTCGAAGATAGGAAAAGCTCTTTTACTTGTTTTTTAATTGCATGGTAATTCATCCTACTTCTTGTCTAATTTCAATATGATGATGCATTGTTGTATAACATGCATGCAATTATATTTAACGTAAATAAAAATAATATATTATGAGGCAACCAACGTTTACAAATGGCTACAGCAAAAATTTTCTGGTGGCCTCGTTGGCCACCAAAGTTTATAGTACATTTAAAAAAACTGAAAATAAGTACATTTGTTTTACTAAATTTTTAGTACGAATTTGTAAGAAAATGATAATTCGAAGCTAACATTACCCAGTGGTCCACACAGGATTTTTAATTAAGGGGGTGAAAGGACAAATTAAAAACACCTCTTAAACTGTGTATTATTTGTTAGAAGGAAAGGGAAGAAATTTCCTGGCACCTCGTCTGTTTATCCTGGTGCAGGTATGCTTGGTAATAAATCCCCCTACTTCTTTTGGTGACTAATAATACCTTCTTCATAATTAATGCTTGTATTGTCCTTAAGAAATTAAATATACACTGTTCACCAATAGAAATGCAACACCAAGAAACAAACATCGGATTAATGCAAAATTTACAGAATATGTAGAGCATGGAGAGATAAAAAGTGATTAGTACGACAGCTCCGTGACGCATCAGAGGCGCCGGGTATGTCATTTAGGAACAGCCATCGGGAGAAGGTAATAAAACAGCAGTGCAGTGGTAGACGACTGTAGGTGTGACGTGAGTGTATGTATATGGTCGAAAGATGCCTCATCGTCAAATACGCCAGCCCTGTCAGAAGGTTTCCACTTTTGATCGCGTATGAATTGTGGCATATCGCGAGTGAGGTTTGTCCTTCCGCGACATTAGTGCCCGTATTGGACGGACTGCGTCTACAGAGCAGTGCATATGGACCCGATGGCTCCACGAAGGCATCACGCAACGACATGCCGGATCCCAACTACCACGCCATACCACATGCTGCGAGAACAGACGACTTGTGCGTATGGCTCTGGCGGATCGGACAACCACATCCTCATGAACAGTTCTACGTCATCTGGCAGAGCGGGGCATATTTGCACGGCACTCATTGCTGTGGCTTCCATCGACGGTACAATATAGGTATGCACGACTACAATGGTGTTGTGAACGTCGCACATGGAGAGCCAAATGTCAAGATATCCTCTTTTCAGACGAATCTCGCTTCTGACTGCAGCATCATGATGGCTGCATCCGTATATGGAGGTATTGTGGCACTAGGTTGGGCGACGGCTGCGTTTTGCTGTTTGCATCACTACGTAGGTTCGGCAGCTGATGCTATAGTGTGTGGTCCATTGGATTCCATACCCGTTCGTGTCTCCAACGCATTGACGAACATGTGACCAGCCAACAGTACATCGACAATGTGTTTGACTCGGTTATGGTCCCTTTAGTGCAGGCCCTGTCGGGACTACATTCCAGCAGGATAACGCGTGCCCCATGTGGCACGTGATGTCCTAGTCTTCCTGGCTGTACACAATGTTCCCGTGCTTCATTGGCCAGCGCGTTCACCTGATCTCTTGCCGATTAGACACATTTGGTTTATGGTTGCACAACACCTCTCACGCCAGCGACCTCCTCCCTGCTACAGTTGATGAACTGTGCAACGAGGTTGTATTATTACAACAAGACTCTTCGTAGTATTAACCTCAGGTACTTATAAACATCACATGAGCTTAGCATAAGCTTCCTCGCATTTACTTTTGACGTAGGTATCGAAGCTTGTTCATCTCTGATGACGTGGAGGACGATCATGGAACAGTATATCAAGATGCCCCTATTAGCCCTATTAGCTCGGACTTGGCCTGCACAAAGGCGGGACGACACTTAATCTAGCGCCACCAGCCTACAGTGTTACACTATAGAAGTGACGCCTAGGCGTTATCTGAAGAAAACTAGACGTATACGAAATACAATATAGATTGAGGAGTTGGGTGTAGAAACGACCCGAGTCTAAAAATTGAGTTTTGAGAAACACAAGATCAAAACATAAATATTCCTTGATAAGATATGGATGCAGCGACCGTCCCAGGTTGATTATGCTGTAATCTACAACATTTCGAAAGGTGTTTTTCTTGATACTAGGTTGTTGTGCTTAATAAAACACTCACCCAATTATTCACTCCATTTTTTTTCATAACGACATAGCCTTGTACCATGTCAAATGTACTAAAAATGACTTTGTCATCATCTGTGGCAGTATGAATACTTGCTGTTCGATTAGAGTACGCCCTAAAATTACGCTTAGAGCAGTGGCTTGGTTAAAGTCTGGATGGTTTGGTGTGAGTGTGTATTGATAGAGGGAGAATAGTAATGATAGTGGAGTATGTATATGCGTGGATGGTGCAAGAGTGTTCGTGTGAATTTATTATGTCGTAGAAAAGTAAGTGGTGTGTTTCCAGACGTTTAGTAATGTATTTAAGGCGTTGGGTTTCTAGATGCTGAAGTAGGTGTGGAAAGTTTATTCTATCGTATAATTCCTGAGTTGGGCTTCAGAGTTTTATCTGGAATGCTATTCGCAGGACATGTCGTTCCATTACTTGGAGTTTCTGGTAGATTTTGTGGTTTGCTGCGATCCAAGCTGCGAATCCATACGTAAGCACTGGTCTAAGAAAAACTTTATAAGTGTTTATAATGGTCTGTGATTTTAATCCCCAAGTTGTTCCGGTAAGTCGTTTTAGGAGGTTGAGACGGTTGACATTATTAAATGAGGACGCCATGTGAGATGGTGATCAAGTATGAGACCAAGATATGTTACTTGTTTTGATGGTTTTATTGGTTCATGCAAGACTGTTAATGAGAGTTTGGATGGATTTCGACGAACTCGGGAGCGATGTTTCGGTGGGATAAATAGAATCGCCTGCGTTTTGTGTGAGTTGATTCTGAGGCCCCACTTACTGCACCAGGAAGTGAAAGTGTGTATGGCTTCATTCATTGTGTGATTGATGTGCTGAATGGTTTTACTGAGTGCAAGAAAAGCCGTATCATCTACATACTGAAAGAGGTGTATATTTGGAGGTAATGTAGGTAGGTCGGCAACGAATAAAAGGTAGAGTACAGGCTATAATGCGGATCCTTTAGGAACTCCACAGCGAAGGAAAATAGGATGGGAGTTGCTGTCGTTAATGGATATGTATGAAAGTCTATTTGTGAGGAAATTAAAAATGAGTCGTATGTAGGTGAGGGGAAGTTGGAATGATTGCAGTTTGTAAATGAGGGCTCTATGCCATACTTTATCGAATGTTTTCTCTAAATCAAATAAGACCAAGCAGGAAGGACGTGATGTATTATAGTGATTAGAGATCAGATTGGAAAGTCGGAGTAGTTGGTCATTTATGCTATATGATGGACAGAAGCCGGCTTGATGGAGTGGGATGAGGGTATGTTGTTCGAAATGAATATGAAGTCGTTGTACTATGATTTTTTCTAGAGTTTTGCTAAATGTTGAAGTTAATTGGATTAGTCTGTAGGACGTTAGGGAATTTGGCGGTTTTTGTGGTTTGAGGAACATTAGTGTTTTGGATGTTTTCCATGATAGGGGATAAAAGCCTGTGCGTAGGGTGAAAGTGTAGATAGTGGCTAGTAGTTGAATTAATGAAATGGGTTCTTCTTTCAGATGGCAGTATGTTATAGCGTCAATGTCAGGAACTGATTTTCTTTTATGTTTAAGTATAGTCATGATTTCTTCTGGAGTGATGGGTGCAGTAAGTGGGTGATCTGGTAGAGGGTGATCGAGATTTGGTTGTAGATGAGGCAAAGCAAGGTTTAATCGATCTGCAGGGTGTTGTCTGAATGGGTTAAATGTAGGTGTTGGTGTGAATATTTCCTGCAGGTAGTCGGCGAGAGCATCGGACCTTGTCTTTGTCTGAATGTACTGCTTGGTTATCCTTAATAAGTGGGTATGCGGATTTGGAGTATTTACCAGTGAGAGTGTTAAACCGTTTCCAGTATTTGGTGGGATGTGATGTGTCTGCCAATGTGTTGCATGTCTTAACCCATTGTCTCAACTTGTATGTTTTAATGTAGTTTCGGACAGTTCGTTGTAATTGGCGGTGAAGTCGTAGTGAGTCCGGGTTTCCTGTTCGTTGATAGTCGCACAAGAATTGGCGAGAACGTTTGATTAATGTGAGGTAGTTGGGTGGCAATGTGGGTTTGTATGGATGAATTAGGCCTTGCGGGATAAATTTAGCTGTAGCGGTATGTAGTGTGGTGGTTATAGTGGCTATGGTATCATAGAGTTCATCTTCAGTAAATGGAGTTTCGAGTGTTGCGGTTGGTGTTTTAACATATTCCCTGTAACCTTTCCAATCTGCTTTGTCAAATCTAAGCACTTGTCGAAGCGGAACGTTTAGTTGGGCGAAGGGGTTTTGGTTACAGTGAAGGGTGAGTTTGATGGGGGCATGGTCGCTGCCCATGAGTTCAAGGATTTGTATTGCACTGCGGTTGGCGATATTTGTGGAGGTAATGACAATGTAAGGTGTTGTATTGGAAATAGGTCGTGTGGGTTTAGTAAGGTGGTGTAGTGTTCCGGTAGTCTGGTAGTCTATGAAATTACTGAAGTTAAGTTTATGTCGATTTGGTCGGCTGTGAAAGTTAATATCGGCCATGATGATGTAATTGGTAAAATTGTTTGATATGTGGGTGAAAAAATTATAGGAAATAGGATGGCCGGGACGGACATAGATGATGCCTAGAGTAATGTAATTGTGTTTATAATACAGTGTAGTAATTTAATATTCAGGTAAGTGGCATTTGTGGTGTGTGTTGGCGGTGAGGAATGGTTGGTGAAAATCCTATTGCTGTACCTCCATTTGCGCGTACGGCTGGTTGTGTACTGTCACATCGTTGTAGTGTAAAGCGCGGTATTTTGATTGGAGTGTTTGGTTTCAGACGAGTTTCATTTAGCAAGAAGGCGCTAAAGTTTTCTTCTAATAGTAAATGTTCAAAAATATCTTTGTGTGCTGAGAGAGAGAGAATGATGATGAACAAAAAAACTATAGCTAATGCCATAACCTTTTGCATGTTCATATTGGAGTCTTTTGTGTTAAACTTCGGTTTCAAGTGTGCTGGCATGGAAGTGTGCATACGGTCCGGAGTAAGCTGCGTTAAAGCTAACATTGAAGATTGTCTTTGCTGCGTGTTGGATCTGTTGTAGAATGAATGGACGCTGGAAAGGATGGATGTTTTGTAGGGCTACAGTGATGAAAGCTAAAACTTGGGAAATACTTATGGGTTGATATACAGAAGAAACTGCGATAGTTTCTGGTTGTTTAGCTTCAGTGATGCGAATGGGTACTATGAGTTCAGGCTTGTTAGGTTCTGGTGCTGGTCGAGCTTTGCATTTATAACTAAACGTTGGATGTGATTCCCCGCAAATAGTACATTTTGGTGGCTGTTTCATATTTGTGCATGATTTTGTGTTGTGTGGGCCTGAACAGTAACCGCACTTGATATCGTCTTGGTATTGTGAGGTGTGGTGTGTATTATATTGCTGGCACTTTTCACATCTTATGGGAAGTGGTGGTGGTGTATGAGAAGGCTCTACTCTATGTCGTCTTCTGTATATATACGCACAGCTTGAAAGTAAGTCATCAATGGTTTCTTGGCTAGTGGTGATCACAGGTACCATGTAGCTGGGGACGCCATTTTTCGTTTTGATGCGCAGGCACTTTGTGATTGAATGGCCTTCTTCTTTCAATTCTGCTTCGGCTTTTATATCTGTAATTGTAGGTTCGACTCCACGGATTACTACCGATAATGTAGGTGCTTTTCTGGGCGGCGGTGGTTGACGTGTGCGTTTTGTGTCCATACGTGTTATGTTAGCTGTTTTCCCAAATATTTCAAAACTATGTTTGTTCCTGATCATGGTTGTTAAATTATAGTCTGGAGAGTGGATGATGATTTCGTTGCTCGTTGGTCTAATTCGTCCTATCTGATCTCGTGACATGTATTTAGTGAACTGTTGAAATAGCAATTTTGGATTTTGAAATTTTGTATCATAATTAGTGAGAAGGAATGCATGCGTTTTCGGATTCTGAGCTGGGAGATATGGATATTCGTTTGTGTTGTTGATGTACATCTGTCGGTCCTCTTCTGAATCTGTATCACTGATAGTGTGAAATTTTTTCTTCGGTTGTGACGAGGAAGTTATACGCCCTGATCTGCTGTTAGCTGGTGATCTAGAGCGTGATCGAGTAGCTGTTTCCTGTAAGCTGCGTCGGTGTTTGCTGATGTTCCCTAGTGTGGAGTATGGTGGAGGCCCTGGTACTACCGCTACTGGGAGCTTATCATGACCTAATTGCCGTTGATCTGCCATGATGAGAGAACTTAGGGCCAGAGGCCCTAGGAATACAATCAAGTAAGCAAAATGGAGGTTACGATAAAACATAGGGTGTACTATTGTATTGATAATTAGATGATCAGTCTTTGTGCAATGACTGCTACCTCTGACTAACTTCACCCTCCGACACTGAATAACGCCGTCGATCCTAGTTGAGCGGTATACATACTTTTCTCGCCTGTGCATATGCTACTTAGGGTCCTCGTTAGCACGCTAACCATCTAAAGCTAGGCTAGGTTAGTTATGTTGACTGATCCCAGCTCGGACTAGTCTACAATAATATCTTTACATATACATTGTACATATAGTTTCAAACACCAAACACATGACTGAAAATGAATACATATCAATTTATCATTTAAACACCATTAATAAACAATATTAACGTTCCCAGAATTACAAAATAATAAGAAAAACAAATTTATTCGACATTCATTCGTATTTGAAATTTCCCGGTACCTTTTAACCTGCCATCTATCGGTGTTTGTTAATGCTTATCTTTCCAGTCTGAACCGTCCAATATTGCCATCTATTGCATTTTCTCGGAACTCGGTGCACATAGCTTCTAAAATAATTAGTTCTTTAGTATAATAATATTGCAATTCCATTGCTTTCATGTAC
This sequence comes from Lepisma saccharinum, assembly GCA_022664845.1. Lineage (NCBI taxonomy): Eukaryota > Metazoa > Arthropoda > Insecta > Zygentoma > Lepismatidae > Lepisma > Lepisma saccharinum. The sequence goes on from JAGDQP010010106.1 coordinate 20,631, forward strand.
GACCCATTACAACTGTAGCATCGTATCGGAGGCGCATAGCTTGCCATACCTCAGGAGGACATCCTCTCTATGTCTCTCCGTATTGCAACCGTTCTGAACGCCCATGGTAGGCCCACAGGCGATACTGTTCCGCTGTCTCCACGTTGTCACGCATCGCACAGACCGGTAAGTTTAATCATTAGCTACTTGTACCTTACGGTACCTTTCTTTTGAATTTGGGGCTACTATCATTGCATTTTTAATGGCAAGCAGTGTAAGTTCTATATATTATTGGATGAAGAAAGTGGCTCTTGTAAGGGTATTACTTCATCTCCAGAGCACGCAAAAATGAAAATACATTCATAGATATTACCAATTACCAGTAATGGAATTTAACTTCAAACTCCCAGGTAGTTGAGAAATATAACCATAAAAAAGGTAAAAATACTCTCTCCGAGAGTTTTCTCTGAATACAGGTATGCACCAAAGGTGGATCCAGGATTTTCGTGAGAGACGGGATGCAGGTGGACCAGGGTCATTTTCGATACTTTCCCACTAAGCGAATTACAACGTTTCATCATGGATATGACATCGATATCTCGAAACATCGGTATTTATAGATAAATTAGATTTGTCTTGAAATAAGTTGAATCTTTATTTTTCTTAGATAAGTTGTTAAAATAATACTATAACAAGTACTTCCCTTAGGGTTGCACGTCCCTCTTTGGATCCGCCACTGGATTATTCTCTCATAATTGATGTAATATTGAAGTTACTATTAGCATATTTTTTTTAGGTTAATGGCATTCATTATTAAACTATGAAACAGCATATAAAAATATTTCTTCATATGAGAATTGAAATATGGGTACAATTACAATGAGATGAAGGTCAAAATTACTTGAATTAAGCTCTTTGCTTAATTCAAATATTATGTTATTATCAGCTACCCACGCGAATTCTGATAGATAATTATATTTATTGCGTTATTATCAGGTCAATTGAAAGCCAGTTATACCAAAAACGTATGTTTTTTTTTTTAAATTAAGAATCCCGTATGCGGGACATTTAGCTAATCTTAAGGACTAATGATGAAGATTGAGTATTAATTCTTGGCTTAAGATATACATTTCTGCAAGCCTTGGAAATAAAATCGAAAGATTTATTTTTTCAATAGTTTAATAAAGTAATATGTAATAAGTTGTTGATCATTTTAATAATTTTATACACATTGGCGACTACAAATGAACAGATTGTATGTTTTATTTCCACACGAAGTAATTTAAACAGCAAGATACTCTGACATCTATTACGTATATTTTTAAATATTTAATTTATTGTATCTAAGTTATACAATATAAGTTCATCTTTTAGGGGTAGAATTTAAGAATGAATTTGCCAGAAACCTTACAATAGGAGACTAAACTAAAGGCCAGTGGTCCACACAGCATTTTAAAATTAAGGGGTGTTTGACATAAATGTTCCCACTGTCCTTATAAAATGAAGTATGGGTCCTAAAATTGAATTGAATTGATTTATTATCTAAGGCATCTCACAGTCTCAGGCTGTGATAGGGTGGAGTAGAGGATGTTGTAGCTGGGGCTAGTTAACAAATACCAATCCAGGCATTTGCCTAGTATGACTGAGGCAGTCCATGAAATTGATCCCAAATGTTATAGTATGCAAACAATATCTCTTGCACGGCGTGATTAGAGAGATACTACTTCATCCCCAGAACACGAGAAATACACCCAGAAATATTGTAAATTCCTAATAAAGCAACCTGACTTGATGATCCATGACAGTTTAAATATTTAATCCCACAAAAGTTTAAAATACTTCTTGCGAGGTTTCTCTGAAAGCAGGTATGCCCAGCAATTTGCGTACATATTTCACCCCTAAATTTCATTGGACTCTGTTACAATCTTTCCAGATTATTTTAACTTCCTACATAATGACAAAATATGAGTATTGATCATATTAAGCCAGTTCGAAACATTGGAATCTAACTTTCGACCATTTGTAGGAAAGGTTTTATTTATTACATCTTAGTTACAAATATTGGCACAAAAAGTGTTATTCTCAACAGTATGTAGGGATTCTGACAGAATTTTCAGATTGGGTGGGTGGGTGTAAAATAAAAACTGAGATAATGTAAGTGGAGTTTTGCAACGTTTTCTATCAAAGGAAAACCTCTTTTAAAATTAACAGTTCCAGAAAATCCAATTGTTGGGAAGCACGAATAGACGAACACGTTAATTCAAGACTAAGGATGAACTTATAGAATATTTTGTTGTATGATGACCATTTCGTAAAGAAGCAAGAAACCGAACCAGTTGTTATTATTGTAAATATTACAGTTAATTATTGAATTGAAATGCCATTATGATTAAATTCATATGAATGAAGGAATTGTCGTACAGTCTACGAAACAATTAGGTGTGTACTAAATCAGTAAATAAAATTAATCTTATGAAGAATGTCACCTGTCTATTTTGATGGTAGCCTTATCGATTAGTATAGCATTTTTCTATAAAATACTTTAGCTGCTCTGTGTATAAGTATTTATTTTGAGAAAGATATTTCATATTGGTTCAAGATGTCAATGGAAACGTGTGACATTTTCGAATAAAACACTTTCGAGATAATCTTTTTATATATAGCCAGAAATATATGTGACACGAAATTGTCTTATTTTGAACATGGGCACATTAAGATCCAAGGTATCTTTGTACAAAATATGGCAGTTTTGTGTACCTCGAACTTTTTTATTCTTCGATGGTACTTGTATCCTTTCGCTTCTGAACTCCTCATATGATTAAGAGTTACGAGAGTACTAATCTTAATCCAACTAAAAGTAATCTAGACGGACAGATCTTCCATGTACACCTGTAATAGTGGAAAACGTAATTTAACACCTGGATTTCGCTTGAATACTTTATATTAGCATTAAATAATAAATAAAAATCACTCACACCTTTCATCTGCTTTTCCTGTTCGCTTAAAAACTAACTTTCTTAAAAATCCAGAAAATACTTTCTTTTTCTGTGCAATAAATAAAGTTTTTCTTTACAAATGACCATGCAAATGTGTCACTTACAAGAAAATCCTTACTCAATGCAGAGATAGGAATTATTTTTTTCTCGCAAAGTTTTTTTTTTTTTAATAGAGTGAAGTGTAAAATGACTAAAACGGATGAACTCTAAAGCAATTCTTAGTGTGTGTCTAGAGTACACATTAGTGGATTATAAATATAAACATAAGAATTATCTACAAGTTGGTTTCTGGGAAGGAGTTCCAGGGACCTCGGCGAGATTCAAAGTATAAAATATAGTCAGCGCCGAAAGTTCGACCCAGTCGTAAAATTTCTTTCCCAAATTGACCGATTTGAGTAGTTTACTATAACTTACAGAAAATCAGATTCTTTAAATTGCAGGAAGCTGTACTCAAATCGCTCAAAGGTAGCTCAGTGGTAGAGTGTGTTGGCGTAGCATTCGGTAGGTCGTGGGTTCTGTCCCAACAGCCGACCATCCTTGCTGAGATTTATAAATGTTTTTCCCTCAGTCACACCAGGCAAATGCTGGGATGGCATCTTCAGCAAAGACCTTGGCCGACACCTTCCTGAATCCTTTCCCCTCTCCCCTATTCCAGCGTGAACCTTAGATGCCTAAAGGCAATTAATACAATTCAATTCAAACCGCTGAATCCATTCCAAATATATTTGGAGAAGAAATTTTACCACTGGGTGCAAAGTTTTCGCCATGTACATAAAAAAAAACTATCCCCTATTCGATGTGCACGCACCGTGAATGGCGCATTAGAGATATAGAGGCAGCGCTCCAGATATTCTTGATCTACGTCATGAACTGAGGTGGGGTGGTCAGTCCCACGCTCGACGGTCTTTACCTCCCAAGGTACCCAGGACACCCTGGTACTGAATTTGATAGGACCTCAGAGCGCCAGGCATGGGATCACTGCGAGTGTCCTGATCACGATTTGAACTCGGGCCGCGCGATTGGTAGTTAGACGAGCTACTGCCAGAGGCACGGCGATTTTAATTTAGGGCTCGACTTGGACTCGACCCCTATATATAGCACCAATTATAAATAAAGTGCTGAAGTTGCGCACGAATCACTAAAAAAAAATGTACTTGTTAAACAATGAGAATGACAGCACATGTTTTTTTTTAACAAATATCTGTCATCCTGCTGGCTTATCACTTCAACCATGTTTTTTTTTTAAGAAAAAAGAATGAGAAATGACATTGAGAAAGTAAGTGATCCCCCTGCCGCCACTGATCCCTTACCAGACTCTTGACACTTACCAGGAAAGAAAAGTTGTTAGTTCTTTTTTCCTCTTCATAAACGTGATGGAAATTTAGATCTCCCTTCCTCTCTCTCTCTCTCTCTCTCACACACACACACAGGTTGAAAGAGAGAGAGATAGAGAGAGAGAGAGAGAGAGAGAGAGAGAGAGAGAGAGAGAGAGAGA
>JAGDQP010010106.1:25110-56881 GCA_022664845.1 Lepisma saccharinum
AGAGAGAGAGAGAGAGAGAGAGAGAGAGAGAGAGAGAGAGAGAGAGAGAGAGAGACGACGTGACTCTGGACCAATTATATTGCTCGGACTGTCCAATTTTCTCGCTAATCATAAAAATGAAAGAACGGTCGTCTGGCGTTGAATACAAACGGTATTTCCCGTTCTTTCGCAAAGGCTGTTGGAAGAAGTTTTATGATACAGACTCTCTAGTGTTTGTTGATGAGTAAGCTGTTACATAAATATAAAAAAGTTAGCTTTATTACTATCTATGACCCTTCTAAAGTTGTAGATAGAGATTATTACACTCACGAATATGAAATTCTGCAATAGAAAATCATAGAGTTTTCGATTACTAGTAGCCGCACTAAAACTTATTTTTAGAACTAGAATAGCCGTGATATAATTCGTCATATTGCTTACTTAATGTTCGGCTGAAAATAAAACATTTTGAGAGATATGGCAGCGAACAGAGCATGCAATTTAGCCATGTGAAGTTTGTAATCCAGAACGAAATCATTTCTCGATTAAGTGCTAGAGACATGGACTTTTTGGTAACGTGTTGTTTCATTCATCAAAAAGTTCTTGAAGCATGACTTAAGCTATATGAGTAGATTTTATCGTCTATACGTCCTCGGAGTCTTTGGCTTCCTTACTTGCGGAAATTTTGGGAAGTAAGTTTAAACCGTTCCAGTCTTTTTCATGTATTGGAAGAAAAAATCATTAAGGGAAATCGTGTATTATACTATTATATAAGGAATGATAACAAAATTGGAAGCTTTTCAAATGTATATATTAAAATGAATAGAAAAATAACAAGTTTAGAAAATTATTATGTTCTGAGGAAAGGATGGGCAAGAGGGGCTGACAAAAATGGAAGAAACAGGTTGATACAATGAAATCGAAATATCTTCCGACTTGTGAGATTGAAATGACAGAATGTGGCTCTTGAGAGAGAGTGCTGGGAAACGTCCGACTTAGTATCTGGTGATTTTAATTTGAATTTTGTTGTTTGAAATTCTTTAACTAACTTTGGCTCAGGCCTGATAGATGATGGGATGAGTTGGTGGAATTAATAAAGTGGGAGGAAACGAGAGAACCCCGAGAAAACCCACGCACATGGATTTTTGTCCACCACAAAGCCCAAATGACGTGAGCATGGATCGAAATGACGACGCTGAACACCAGAGATGAGTGCTCTGTCAATTGACCCCAAACTTAGTCTCTGATAAATGCGGTTGGCACACACTGTTTAATTCTGAATCTTTTTTTCTGTTTCCTTTCAATTCAATCTGCCCCCTTGACCATCTCTTTTACAGATACTTTCTTCTTACTATCACCATGTTATAAATTTTGTAATGTTCTAACGAGTCCTGTTCTGAACCTGATTTCCAAAGATGAACCTGTTTTGGACGAACGCATCTGGTCTATCCAATTTACTGTACCAGTCCACATTCACGTAGTCTATCGAGTCTATACTTCTGCTATGGAAAATCTTCCGGCAATATCTTTAGTGTCCATAATTGCTGCTTGAATTTTGGTTGACCGAATTCTGTATCAAGATGTCGTTTCGAGATTTCAAGTGTCTGATAAATATCTGCAAACTTCCAGGACGATGTTTTGCACAGAATTGTCGCAGATAGATTGGATTATCGCTGTGGAACTCACCGGATGGAATGAACAACTGACTATGTGCTTTATGTAACTAAGAGGAGCAACACTTGGTGCTATTTTATCGACAGGTTTTCGAACTCTGGTCAAGGATTATGTGGGAAAGTAAAGTAGTTATTTAGATCAGTTTTGTGCATTTTTGGGGGGGCGGGGGAGTCATTTTTTTTAAAATATATATTTTATTTGTCCTCTTCGACAGTTTGTCACGCAGACTAGCGCCTAAACGAAATCAGATAAGAAGAAACGGACTTGAAATATGGCTTTATCTACCTCGATTTGTCAGGTAGATTTTAGTCTGCGGAGGCAATTCTCTTGGGATATTTTACGTAACGTAACATGAAATCTCTTAGTCCGTAACGTATGTCAGCACTTAAAAGAAAAGCAGGTAGGGAACGAGAACAAATAAGTTATTTTTATAAACTTAAGGCGGACTCAATGACAGCTCCCGGAAGTGTATATATATATATATATATATATATATATATATATATATATATATATTAGGAAAGTGCCGCGAAGAAAAGGTTTAACAGCAATAAAATATTAAACGGAAAATATTAAAAATCTAATTGGAATATTTCAATTTCAGAATAGTGTATATACCACTGGGAAAGGTTGGGGTGCCGTCGATTAATTTGAGATCACTGATCTGAAGTCAGTTTCTCCCTCCTTACTATCAGTGAAACACCAGCCTATTACTGCCCGAGGACATATAGTGCAAAAATACTATTTAAAAAAGTAGTTAGTAGATTGGCAGCGACCATCGATTCTAAATCCAAAATCAGTTTCTCTCTATCTGCTTTCGTTTAGGTACTAGTATGACGTAAGGCTGAGTGCGTGTTGTATAAATTTACCTAAAGGAACAGTTGTAGCATTACCAGATTGAGAAGAGTCAAACAAATCAAGGTCCAAATTGGAAATCCTGACTCTCATCCTGGTTCATCTGCTTGTCTGTATTGGACACTGACATTGAAATTAAAAAGAAAGCTGGAAAAGTTTTCGGGAACACTAATCACTGATTTCAGATTTTGTCTTTGTTCAGCAATTTTTAATCTACAACTTTCCCTTCTGATAGTTTTGCAATATGCTGCCGAATAAGTAACCATGCCTAGATCCTAACGAAAGCTGGCGAAGAACTTCAGATTTGAGTTTGTCGTTTTCACAGTTCTTTTTTTTTTTTTTTGCCAATCAATTGGACGTTGATTTAAAAAAAAAGGACTCTTGTATCACACAGGATAGGTACTGGCAGCTACGCAAGAGAGCGAGAGAGAGAGAGAGCAGAGAGAGGCTTGTCAACTGAAGTTGTTAGTTTGGTCCAACTAACTGTGAGAGTTAGTCAAGAAGAAGTGGGGTAGTTGTCTTGTTCCCTACCCTATCCCGACCTGAGTCCAAGTTGCCTAAAACCCACAGATATATTACAATTGGTCTAGGCATCAATTTCACACAAGTGCTCTCCTCTTCGAGTTTAAGATCAAATCATGTAACAATCTGTCATCCGATATATTTTGAATATATACCCATCACTGATCACAAAAATACTGGATGCCAGAAAAAATACCTCACGGGGGGAGGGGGCGGGGGGGCAAAGCCAAAACTTTAACCGCTTCCCTTACTTACTATATCTCCGTAACCATTGGAGATAGAGCATCCGATTTATTTTTTTTGTTTTGTTTGTCTAATTGTCTTCTACAAATCAATTTTAGTTCATTTTGGCATCAGGCATTTTTGTGATGAGTGATGGGTATCTATTCAAAAAATATCGGATGACAAATTGTTACATGATTTGCCCTTAGAAGCGAATTTTTAAGACCTGATGCCTAGATTAAATTTAAAACCTATCTGAGCTCAAAATTTTATGACTTAAGAGAACTCCTCGCTCCAACACCCCATTTGTAACATTTTTCAATGTTAAGTTCATAGCGCATTAGAACTTACAAATAACTATGAAATACAATGGACAGACTAGAGATCTTGTCTATTGATGAGTGATAAGCTTTCAAAGAATATGACGTCATTTGGTTGAAGTCTCAGTACTCATCAATTGGCAAGATTTCAAGATCGCTGTCCATTGCATTTCATAGTAATTTGTAAGTTCTAGTGCGCTATGAACTTACATTTTTTATAGTACTCTTAGTTTTTTAAATATCTTGAACAATGTTAAAAATGTGGGGGTTGGAGCGAGGAGGTCTCTTAACTTATTCCTTTTGATAGCTGAGCTCAAACACATAGCCAGAAGTTCGTTTCAATGACGGTGCACGGTCTTCGGAATAACCGTCTGGGTATGAAATCTACATAAAACATATGATATAAGGAGTCTAGAAGCCAAGGAACACAAGTGACATTGACGAATAGAAAAACTATACGTAATCTTTTATCTGTACCTCGGAGATTAACTTCACTATGTCACTTTCTTGCCAAAACTTGACCTCAGTACATAATGGTGTACATTTGAACATGATTTTCCTGGGGGTATACACAACTATCTTATAGTTTGTTTTCACTAGCGTGTGCAGCAATGGGGGGCAAATGTGGGCACTTCATAATATTGAGCGAAATGAATTCTCAAAACGAAAAAGAAAAGGGCAGGATGAAATTCCAGAAATGCACTCAGTGTAACTAAAAGTATAATGAATGCCGGCCGGGTGGACAAGCGGTCTGCGGTAGTAGGCAATCGGCTCGAAAGTCCCGGGTTCGAGTCCCGGCAGGGGCATGTGTGTCGATTTTAACAATTAAAGGCGAATCGTGACGGGCCGAAGTCCAAAGTTACTAGACTGTCCCATATAAAAATAAAGTTTAAGTGTAATGAATCATCAACTTCAATGCGAACGAGGAGTGCAAAAAATAAAATTCTTTAATGTTTCATATTATTAAAGATACTGCGAAACGTTCAACACTTTAAAAGATGAACAACTATTAATCAGTGTATTTACAGATGTAACCTTAGTTCCACTGGAGATAGCAATTTAAAATATCCATGCGAACTAGCAACCTTGGAAAACGAAATCCTTTTCAAAATTCTTTAAACTTTCACGATATACTTTTGGTGAACTTAATTTTTTATGGGTCTTTCTAGTAACTTTTAACTTCGGTTCGTCACAGTTATATAGCTAAAGCCCAGCTAGTTAAAATCAACAAACATCCATGCCACTAGCGGGATTCGAACCCACGACTCATTGGCCTAACGCCTCAGACCACACGTCTGCCTGGTCGGCTAAAGCTTTACGATAATAAAATACGGAAATACACATCCACATATAAACAAACTGAGACTGGGTACGACTTTTCAGATTCTTAGGATTTAAATGAACATACCCTTTCTGCCCCTTTTCACGTATGGGATTGACTGTATTGCATGTTCCTTTCTATGCTATTTTTTACTTTAAATGTTTATATCCTCCCTCCTGTGTGCACGCCTATGTTTTTTTTTTTTGTAGAAGAACTAGCAATTGATAACACAAAACTATAATGCAAAAGCTTTGAAAGAGCATGTTCAAATTAACAAATTTATGATTTTCGAGAAAAGTGACATAGTGTAGTTTACTTTCGAGGCAGTTATATAACAAGACATACGTACATGTAACACAAAATTATTATATTTAGTACAAAAAAAAACTTGGACCTTAATGCAACGATGTACATAATATGACAATTTTTTGCCACATATTTCGGCCTCGGGTTATGTATAAAAGATTACCTACATTTTTTATTCGCCAATGCCACTTGTATCACTTGCCTTCTGGAGTTTACATATACAAGTGCCCATTTTGAACAAGTTTTACATTACCCATAAATTGGTATAAGTTTTACATAAAGGATAAGAATTTCGAAGAAGAGATGCGAACTCTACAAAACGGCCTTTAAACACCACCATGGCTGAGGTTCTAATACACTTTCATTAAAGAGCTGGAAATCATCATTTTCACTTTAGCACAGATGTCATTTCCTTAACGAGACACTTGAACACTGTCGAAAAGTTCGACTTAATACAGAAAGGAGTCATTGATTTAAGAATGAAAACAAATATCTAAAGGTTAAGCAAATATATGCTACCTTTAGTAACTGAAACGAAAACGTAGAAAGCCTTAAAAAGATTTAAAAAAATGAGTTTTCTTTAAAAGTTTCCTCTGAAGGTGATCTCTATTTTCATAAAGATTCGTTTATTTTTCTGCCATAATTTCGTAGAACTCCGTCTTCAGACACGTGTACACACACACATGCATTAGTATATGTATTCCTCACACGCACTCTCGCCCATGTATAACATACGTCTACTGTTTCCTTGTATACCGTGAAGGGTGCCAAAACATATCTGTTTCTTCTGGAATTGTAACAGAACATCTTTAAAAGGAGATGTCAGTGGGTGAAGATTAGATTACGATTTGACATCTTTTCTTTTTTCCCCCCTTTTGGCGCAAGAATCACAGGTCGTCTCACCACACAAGTCACGTTTCTAAACTCACGATATGAGGAAAAATAGACCAGGATTTTTTTTTACAAATTGCTACAGAAGAGTACGGATACATTCGTTTGTCACGGTTTAGTTTTTTTAATTTAATTTTTGAGATCTTTAGACAAGCTAGGGATGATGCTAGGAAAATTGGTGGAATGAAGAAAGTGGGAGGAAAGTGGAAATACCAAGAATGTCCACATGTCATGAGCATGGATCGAACCGACGACCTCAAGCACTAGAGGTGAGCGCTTTACCATTGAACAACAGCGGCACTCACAGTTTACTTGTTAAACTCAAACTAGAAATGAAGAGTGGACACGTTAAACTGTTTATCATATCACTTACTTGAAATAGATACGCGCAGTTCCCCCATGAGTATTAAGGAGACTAACTCTATTGTTTAGAAATAATGACAGTACTCTAGGCTGAAAATAATAAGGCAGTACACATTATTCTATTCTGATGTGCATTTGATGGTATTACACTCGCAACACAGTATCTAGTGGAATGAAGAGAGCATATCAAATTTTCTGACACTGAGGCATGACACGTCTACTGCAGAGCGGAGTTGGGAAGACAAGTGCGTTGTCGAAAATCCTGACTGGTTTTCAAGAGCTTCCTTCAGTGTCACCACCTAAATAGAGGAATAGTACCTGAAACTTGGTCAGTATCTTTCACTTTATTTTCCTGGGAGAGTGTTTAAGGGACATCATTCCTCAGACATTCCTCATTCCTATTCATAAAATCCCTATGGTAAATTTATATCTTTAGAATACTTCCCTCTCATGAGGTGGGCTACGATTAATCCTATCTAATTATGCAACCTGCGTGACTCCAAAGTTGGTTGGGTTACATATAAGGAGAAATATTAGATATACACAAGCATTGTAAAGTCAATAAGGATCTCATATGTATTCAATTAAATAGTAATTACGATCTTACTCTCTTCTTAAATTAGATGCCTACCAGATAGTCCTTTAATTATTATCAAGTCTTAAAAAAGAGAATTTTTATTAATATATCACTTAATCTAATCCAGGAGAGGTTACTGAACGAAGTACACAGATCGTTGTAAAGACTAGTAAAGGACACGCATGTAGGTTACTTGATGGAGTACGTCTCTTTTGTATCGGCTCCTACGCAGTATTTTAAGAACACATTTTCACGTGACATTAATTCAATTTAGTGATACGACTAGCTATTTCATGTACGTGAAATCACGCTCAAAATATTGTTTCTAACCACCCCATTAGAATCAATACAACTGGCCAAGAGAACCTTTAAATATGACTACACAATAACACCATAATTAATGTTCTGCCCAAAGGAGCAGGTTCGTCAAAGTATGTTAAGCCCTCTCCATTCGCAGTAATTATTTATCTTCCTTAACACTGTCAAGAACTTCCTCTTCCTCTTTTCCCATCAACAATCCATTAATTGCATCCTTCAGTATACAATGTTTGCACAGGTCATGTTTTAACTAGCTCCTTTTTCTCTTCTTTCTCTTTAGAGCTATTCCTCTCTTTAACACATTCTCGTTACACATCTTCCGTGTCAATCTTTCCATTCTCCTGCATGTTCTAATTTCGAAGGCTTCAATTTTCTTCATTCTTTCCCAGTGTTCACGTTTCGACTCTAACCCAATACTCCAAACAAAACATTTAAACCAATTTTCTTAACTCTTTGCTCATTGGCTCACAGAAGAAATTCTGTTTTTTAATGAATCACACTTCTTCCTTTTCTATTTTCGCCCTTGTCTCTTTTCCACCATTCATACCCTCATTAGCATATTTGAAACTGGAACGATGAAATTAGTCATTTTAATTTTCAAACACATTTGTCTGCCACGTACCATGTTTGAGCTTTAATATTTTTGGATTTTAATCTCGACGTAAACAGGCCAAGATTTGAAAATATCTGGACTTTAATATATCTGGATTTTAATATGAACTTTAACATGTCTGGACTTTAATTTGGACTTTAGCACGTCTGAACTTTAATCGGGACTTTTTCATGTCTGAACTTTAATATGGAATTTAACATATCTCGATTTCAACTTATTTGGACTTTAGTAGAGCTATATTTTAACATGTCTGGGCTTTTATCTATATTTTAACATGTCTGGACTTTAATATGTCTAGACTTTAATCTACGTGGCCACTGAATTCTGAAGACAATGTCTTTTATTTCCTCAAGTGAATACTTTACAGGGATTATTTTCGATATTTAAGTAGATAGAACATAGTCCAAAAACTGTCTCTTTGGAGCAATATAATTCCTTTCATGTGTTTCATTGCACTTAGGATTAGTTTCCCGGTTAAATTCCCTCTTTACAAGACATGCATGAGGGAAATTTTAATTTTTCTCAAGTTGGGCGTTAATTTCATCTCATTTCTACAATAACTACTTAGAGACCATACCGAGTGTAAACATTTCGTATACATTACTCTGTCATCAGAGCTAAGGGGGAGACAAGTCCTGCTCAATGTAGAGGAAAATTAACACACAAGAAAAGGGTGGAAAAGGCAAGCGAGAGAGAGATTTCCACTTGGGATAACTCGCTCTATTATCTCCCAGTGGAGATATTTTCTCATGGATGATAAAAAAAGAACAGGAGATGTTAGATCTTGTTTCATACAAGGTTGCCAGACATTCAAATAAATTTGTGGTTACCACAAAAAAAAAATGTTCTTGTTTTTTAGTTATCATATGATGTTTAATTTTCTTTGCAATCACTGTTCGCATATTTGTTGATTTATGGAAAGTAATATCAGCATATATATAAATTATATTTGAGGAATCCGGAAGATTAAGGATGTAACAGGTATTTTCGAATAAAGAGAAGTAAAAGTTGGAGATAATCTTTTACATTTAATTCGAAATTTATGTAACGCAAAACTGTCATATTTTGTACGAGGAAGAGGTGGACGTTAGTGCGTCCACATAAAAAATATTACAATTTTATGTCACATATAAAGGATTACCTTGAGTATTTATATTCGTCAATGATCTTTGTAACCCTTCGCTTCTAGAGTCGACATTTTATCATGTAATCAAATTACTCTTTGCTCATAAGCAGAAAGGCGTTCAAGCGATTACGCAGGTTCTATCCTAGAATTGTAAAATTTTACGATGCTTTTAGCTAAGACATCTAATATTGTCTTTTGTTTGTGCCTAATTTCTTCATTTGGTTAACAATATTCCATACTTATGGCAAGAATTACTTCTGATTAGATCACGAAAGAATGCACTACGGATCCCTTAGTAAGTTCACTTTTGATTTCCGAAGATTGACTTAAATCACTCACAAAGATAAACTTACAGTTTTATCCAACGCATTAAGTGTAGTGGCATTAGAAACTACACAAATAAATTCGGAAGAGCGGAAAGAGATACATTTTTTTCTTTCAGAGCGAAATTTTCAATCGAAAAAAACGTGTTTTTCAACAAAACGCTCTCGCTTTGGATGGAATATGTGACCTTTCTAGATGGAATTCCGATATTTCTTGGATGTATTTTATTCTTCAAACTTGAAAGAGTAATTTCTCATCTTTTTATAGAATGGTTCATAATACGTTATGGCTAGTAATCAAGTTTGTTCTCAGCCATTTGTAACCGCGAGCATTATCGAACCCATACTGTGAAATTTACCGCGTTTAGTTAAAAAAAATGGCAACAGAAAAATGGCAACAGTTTTTTCTCAGTGACAAAGATGTACGAAAAGACGTCAGGTAAGATTTATACAAGAAATCTTTAGACGTTATTCTTAAGCACCTGATTAGACGAAAGAAATCATTCCGAAGGTGTACGTTCAACAGTTGGCCTGCTGGGCGGAGGGATAATTGACCTGAAAGTAGCAGGTTCAAATCCTTCGTTCATAAGTACATTGCTTTTCTTTCTTACTACTTATGAATAAACGCCCCCTGTTGGCCTTTTTTTTTTTTTTTTTTTTTTACGTTTTGAACAATTTATTGCGTATTTTCATGTTCGGAAGATGAACATTTCATCTGGGTAGATGAACATTCAACTAAAAAGAGCTTATGCCTACATTCCCATCAAAAAAGTACTACCATAGACCACATTTTTTTTTCGAGCGGAATTTTTTTCACCAATGAAAATCCACTCTAAAAGATAGTTCTTTCCGCTCTCGAAATATGGAATATTCCGCTAAAATGCGGATCTATGCGTATATACACAACTACTAAATTGAGATATTTCCCTTTTTGATTTTATATCTGAATTGTTTTTAACTAGAGTCTTTGTTACAATAACATTCTTTGTTTCTCAGGACATGGACGACAAGACATGTTAAAATACAGTTTCCTAAAATTGACACACAAAAAAAATTCTTATCTGTACATCGACAAACAATTTTCTTAGAAATTAGATATCATCGTATGAGAGCATATCGGTTAGGAGACAACTGCAATCTTATCTCGAAACCAGCATGACCTCATTTTCAATAGAATGAAATTGTTGATATATATCATTTCTTAAAAATGAAAATGTTTTTCAGTGTACAGACTAGATAAGAACTTTTTCTCAATTTTAGCAAACCTTTTTTTTTATTTTACTGTGCACTTGTTCATTTTGTTTTAGTTCACGTTTGCAAAATGATGAGTAAGCCATCACGAAATAGCATTCGACGTATTTTACCAGGAAACTTTTGCTGTGAAATAAATGCACATCACTTGAAGAGAGCACATCCACGCAAAAGCGAAATATCTCACTAAGTCGTTACGAGTTGGAAGTTTCAGCTGCAAACAAAACTTTGTTCACGCTTGAAGGTCGAAAACTTAGTCATAACTCACTCGAGTAAAGGATCTTCTGTGATGCGAAACGTAATAACACAGCGCATAGCTTGTAGCATCGCCCAACAAAATTATCATCTCTTCTCTGTTTCTGACTTGAATAGAAATGAGACATGTATTTTTTTTTTTTGTGACGTTTCGGTACAATTGTTCTACCACAACTTTCATGTCATCTTGAAATTTCAATCTGAGTTTTTCTTATTGAAAACATCAAACACAAAGGAGAAAAATTGATTTTAAAATCTCAAAACAACTGTACTGTAAAAGATAATGATATAGATTTATTGTACACTCAAGCTAATGAAAAATGGCGAATGTATTTATTTTTCCGAGTTTCAGATTTGCAGAAACGACAACCGTTTTTCTTTCAAACTTGCTTTCTGATAAAAATATTTCTTTTTTTTTAGGAGAGACAAATACCTAATTTGCAAGAAGAGGTTTAAAGTTATAGATTTAGTTTCTTTATTATTTAATGTTATTATTATAGGATATTGAGACAGCATGAAACTAAATTTCAAGAGGTTTTCAAAAACCTGCTTTCTACACCTCTTATTATGTTACAATGTTTGTTATGTACAAACAATTACCGTAAACTAAGATTTACATCAATATATGCAATTTATTTTAGAATATCAGTATTATTTAGCATGTGCCTTGTATGTTGTATTACTTTTGCACAGTTTCAATAGGAAACAAATATTAGAAATCAAAACAAAACCAAATCATAGTCTTATTTATGAGGTTTTATCAACATTATCTTATTCATGGACTGCAGTATTGTGTTTTAATCGACCAATTCACAGCTTTTCATCACATCCTTATGGAAAACTTTGATGTCTTCTAGTACAACAAAAAATTGCATCCATTTTGCAATGTCTTACCTCTTCTTTTTACTCACATGATTTGATTGTTTCTGTACTCTTGCATCATCCATGTTTGAAAGTATGCAATCATATAGAGAGTAAAGTAGAAAAGTCAACTTTGATTTTTTCCAGAAAGCATGTTTTGAAATAACGATCTTCAATCGGAAAGCATCCAATTAGTATGTTGAGTAAGAGCAAAACTTCTACCCGTTTTGATATCTCAAAGGTTAGCGGAGTGGTGGCCTCAGAAATAGCGCTGTGAGTGTGCGAACCATGGTACCCACGTAATCGGGGTAACATTAGAGCAGTCGAGTACAGGAATTTCGTGTGGACGAGTAGACAGTAACCCCGTATCCTGTCGATGAAATGGAGACCTATAAGAAACACTTTAAACACTGTGTTCGTTTTCAATTCTATAAAGACAGTAATGTGGCCACAGTCTACCGCAACGTTCGGCAAGTGTATGATGAAGATGCATTTGACGACAGCACATGTTATCGGAGGTTACGAAATTTAGGGACGGAGATAGAAGCTGTCCAGATTAACCATTAACTGGACACCCATTCAATCTTCAAGACATAGAGCGCAACAGTTGAAGGACAGCTCGAATCGTTGAGTTACACTACAAAGTTCGATCGTTGGGTTCCCCATTGCTTAATAAAAGGGTATGTCGCGATCTATGTTTCCTCACTTCCCCGGTACAAAAATGACCGGTTCTTGACACATGTTGTAACGGACCATAGGAAATCGGCTCTTTACAGAGACATACAACGTCGAAGAACTATGTATCGCGTTTCTGAACCACCTCCATTCAAATTAGAACTTCATCGTGTTAAGGTAATGTTAAGTGTGTGTTGAGCTATCAAAGGCATAATTCACTAGTAGGTCCTGTAACCTAACCAAACCATTAAGACCACCTTCTACTATCAACAGCTGCAGACACTGCAATCAACATTGCGATCGAAGTGGCCAGGCCTCGTCAATTGCCAAAGAGTCATCATCCATCATGATAATGCCAGGCCACATGCTGCTGTCATCATCAGTAAAAAAGTGATGGACTTTGTTTAGGATTTTCACTCCACCCGTTCTATTCCCTGACTTAACCTGTACGTACTACTACATATTTCGCGCTTTGCAGCCCTTCGATCAATTTTTTTTGATGATTTGGAGCATTTAAAAGCTGACGTAGAACAGTTCTTAGACTCCAAATCTCAGGACGTTTAACGATAAGGGATTCATCTCCTACCAGAAAGATGGCAGAGAATCATCGATTGTGAACACGGTTATGCATAGTCTTAGGTGAGATACAGTTTGTGTTGTTCACACTTCTGTATGCACACCAAAAACGGATAGAACTTTTGTACGTACCCAGTAATTACATTACAAGTACAACATGTGGAACAATCATTTCAAATCTATATCGATTATTGCTTAGTTGTTGTCATATTTTTGCAACTTGTCGAAATTCAATTTGCAGCCAAAAGCCAATATTTACGAATCTGAGTGTACACGTCCTTTACTGCAATTCTATTAGATTCGAGGTTACGAAATGTATTATTTGCATTTAATATTCCCGCCACGTCCTTCATTGGCCGTGTGCTCCACCAATCAGCTACGTACCTGATTACGTGGGCTACCGCAGCCTTTCACAGAAATGGAGCTCGGGTGCAACCTCTCTTCGTAGCTTTTGAAATGTCACCTCTATATTGTAAAGTCGGTGGATGGTCACATCTTTGTTGGGAAATATGAAAGTAAATAATCAAAAACCATTTCAAGAAAATACTCAAAATACATTACAAACAGATGACTTATAAGACACAATCAATAAGAATTTTTCACAGACCAATTGTCAACTCAACACATGCAATCATTCGCCGGCCGGGTGGTCGAACGGTCTGCGGCGGTAGACTATCGACTCAACGGTCCCAGGTTCGAGTTCCGGCAGGGGCATGGGTGTGGATTTTAACACTTAACAGCTAAGGGCAAATCGTGACGGGCCGAAGTCCAAAGTTACTAAACTGGCCCATATAAAAATAAAGTTTAAAGTCTTTAACATGTACTCATTCACGGATGAGGTCAGAGGGGCGAAGAGATACTTGGACATTCAATCCTAATTTCAATGAAAGAAGATCGAACGCAGGTTAAGTCTACATCACGGAAGGATCCATTAATTCCGATCTAGCAAATTTTCCATGCAAATTTCATTCTCAATTTAAATCCTTATACTAAACAATCATTTTTGGACCTTTTTTCGCATTTTCATTTTATTTAGAATTTATTTTATTTAGAATCTTATTCAATAAATTATTCTCAAGTTAGCTAGAAAAAATAAATTCGAAAATGTTTATTTTACTAAATAGAAATCCTGTGCATTCCAATATCATAAACACAATCATTATTTTCTAACTAACAGTTAAAAACTTTTCGTAGAGGATTACTTGGTGGGGGCGGGGGCGTCTTGTTGCGGATCAGTCTTTGAAGAATTACTTAAATTAAAAATAACAATTTGACAATTCACACACATTTTTTATTAACTCTAAGGACGAAAGGTCCAGAAGTTATGCCTGGGTGGCCCTGCGGGCCCAGGTATTTTAGTTAATCAAATCTCTCTTCGTAGCCACTGCTAAGCAATGTTTATAGAACTAACAGGTTGCCTCATGCGTTACGTCATTGAAGTTTTCAACGTGGCCCACGAGAAAGACAGGCCGCGGCGCGTAAGCTTCCAACACGTGTGACGTCATCATACTAGTCCGGCTGCTCAGTTCATCTGTGAAGACGTTGCTTACGCGGGGCAAGAAAAGTCCCTTGATGTATATTGTACTCTTCATATTGAAAGGCAATCGAACTATTGATAGCGGGAAAGAAAAAGATAATAACCAAAGTATGAATTTTTCCCCAAGAACGTTTTCAAATCCAATTACAGAAGTAACACATAGTTAATTCATAACAATAATGCTACATCTTGTGCCTCTATAAATACACTTTTTGATAATTTTTTCAACCACCAGTTGTTTTGTCAACGATAGAGATGTTCAGTAATGAAGCTTTGAAGTTGTCACCCTATTTTATATGTATAAAAAAAGTGATGCTACTGTTTCTAAAATGCTATTAAGGGACCGTGCGATTGTAAGTAGAATCGTAGCTCTAACTCGTTTCGAAAGCAGCAAAGAAGGAAAAGTATTGTTCTACGCTAGAGTACGAAGACGATTCCTGGACGACGGTTTCCAAGCGAGTATTTGTACGTAGTTCAATAACGGTTAATACAGTTCACATTATACCATTTACTCAGTGCTGAAGTTGAGCGCCAAGAAACAGAAGCAATAATCTCCAAACGGTTTTTGAAATATATTTTGACAACCACTTTAATCTGAACTGCTAGTAGCATGATCTTGTATTCTTGTCATGATAATTTTATTAACTATATATAGTGAAACATCTAGTAACGGACACCTCTATAAAGCGGACACCTCCCGTAACGGACATATTTTGCAATCCCCGACCATCCCTATAATAAGAAACATACTGGCAAACCTCTCTAAAGCGGACACTCTGTATTGCGGACACGGACAGTGTTTTCTGTCATTTATAGACAATATTCACCTCCCTATAACGGACAGTTTCATAGTGATTTAAGGATAAATCGCGGGTTGTCAATATGCCAACTGTCATGTAGAATGGATAAACAAATTGCCTTCCACAGTTCGTAACTACAGTATGAAAAACATTTTCAACGCTGATGGAACTGGACATTTTTTCGTGCGCTTCCGGCCAAACAATATGGCCTGAACGGAGAAACGTACTCCAATCGGATGGTAAAATAGCAAAAGAGCGGCACAAGACATCGAAGAGGAAATGGAAGAGAAGAAACCGTGTGAAGTGAAAAATTGTCTCTCTCTTTATATATATATATATATATATATATATATATATATAATGTTATTTGTAAACTGTTCCATGAACATAAAGTTCAGCTTAGACGGAAGAGGGTAATGTAAGAAAGATTTTAGTTATATTCATACATTATAATTGCTTCATCCCCCATTGTATACTCTTTGGTTGTATATGACATTGCTCACTAATTTATGTAAGAAAATATTGAAACCTCTGTAACACGGACACCTCTCTATAGCGGACAATTTTCGATTCCCCGTGACTGTCCGCTTTGGAGAGGTTTCTTCACTGTATTTGTTTTTTAGATAATAATTTACCACTATACTGAAAATCAAAGTACACATTTCACAATATGTTCCAGTTTTAGCATGTTTTTAGTGCATATTATATGAACTTTTCGTGAAGTTAATATGAACAACGCTACATTTTTAGCTCATAGTATATATGCAGTTCTGGTATATTGATACTCAATTTATGCACAAAACGTTCACTTAACTTTGGTAAATGTACTAAAAGTGAACTCAAAACGAAGTGTAGATAATGTGAACAACAGTAAATATGAACTTAATGTGTACAAAATGTGCACCGTGGGTCAGAAGTCAACAAAAATACACATTGAACACACTAAAAGCCCACATTTGTTTCGGTAGGTTCACATAAAGTTCACATGCGTACACAAAAGTTCATTTTTAATTAAGTTTTTGTGTACTTTTGTGTAGCAGGAGATTTTCAGTGTAGCAACCACTCTTAAGTTTATAATTTGGTATTGGTTATCCATTTTACTATTGTAAAATTAAGTAAAATTGTCTATCTGTAAATTTGTGTGTTTATAATAGCACAGTTCTGCCAACCTTTTTATTTTTCAACTTGAGCGCTAATTATAGTGTAGGACATTTTTACCTCGACGATAAGGGCTATCAATAAAGAATATTTATTATTATAAAAAAATAAACAATCGGAAGAAGCAGTAGCGAGATCCGTTAAGAACTGGATCTATTCACCGAAACTTATCGTATATATGTTTCAAATTTCTGTTTTATTTCAGCTATGATTTTCCAAATGTTCGACTTGGTAGTACTGCTTTAATCTAACTTGGATCTTTGCCCTCTTCTGAGGAAAGTTTCTTTGGAAACCCATGCGTCAAATAAGCATCTTTCTAGATTTCACTATCCAGTTCTGTGACAAAGGAAAACAAACGAAATTAACTTTCAAGTAACAACACAGACGTTCTGTTCCTTCTCACCCCCAGAGAATATTCCAATTAGAGATAATACCATATGGCAGACCTGAAACAAAATCATTATTAACACTTGTAGCACATATACTCACAATATTTTCATTCTTGTTCTAAGGCGAGGGACAAATCCACTGCCCTCAAGGGAATTTAAAACGAGAATTGCTCTCTTCCTTATTTTAGAACGAAAATTGAGAGAGAGAAACCACATATAAATATAAAGCTCGAAATTGTCAACACTCGAAAGAAGCTAACTAAAATGTTCATGCTTTCGCGGTTTGCTATTACGACAATGGCGATCTCTTCATTTCACGAGTTCTTGCTACAAGAGCTAAAATGGGGTAATACAAAGTACCACAAGGCAAACATGAAATTTTACACAAGAATTACATTTCCCGCTTTTGGGAAATATTAAGGATGTTTTTTTATTTTTCCTTCTTTCAGGAGTATTTCCCGCAATTGCCATAAAGATTATATTGTTCAATCTGCGTTGTTTATATCACTGGAAGCTCTACCAAGAGCAAATGTCTTACGGGCTATGTTAAATTAAATTGCATCCATCAAATTTTCTCATCTAAAACGTATATACGTGTCTTTGAACGAACATTTCAAGCAACGAATCGGCATAAGCCAAAGTTGCCTAAAGGCTTTTAATTTAATAATTATATTCAAATTCAAGGAACGAAGAACTGCATTACTGTTGGAATATGATAATAATAATAATAATGCCGAAGCTCATCAGTATATCACACAATAGGACTGGAGACAATTATATCATCAACACATATATAGACAAGATCTGACATGCAACACTGAACCTATCTTTAACAATTTTGACAAGATATGTTTAGGGTGACCATCATATTTTGAGCTGAAAACGGGACTAGTTCTGGATTCAGTGCGTAAATTACGTTCCTATTATCTAACTTAGATAATATTATATTTATATTGTAACACAAGGTACAAAATTATAAGCATTTTACAGTACATTAGTACATGGTGCCTCCGCTCTCTGCTTTGCCTGTAGTCCGAATCCTTGATGTTACATTGGGACAGAAGTTGGCTGTTCAACTGACGAATGCTTTAAGTATTCGTCCACTTTACTATGCAAGAACGTCTGAAAGAAATACACAGTTCCTTTATTTCCGCACATAAATTGTACAATATCAGCCCACTTCGCAGCTCGACACACACAGCAAAAATCCTTTCCTCTGTAGACAATAAACACCTCCGCTATACTGAGTTTTGTCTTTGGTTTTTTTCTCAATACCTGATAGGTATCAGGCTCCCCCTCCTCTCTTCCGGTTACCGGTCTAGTAATTCGATATTTCACAAAGGAAAGACACATTTCACTCCGTTAACAAACAAGCACCTGTGTTCTCTTTAATAACTTGTAAGAACAGAAAGAGTATGAAACTGTTTCAAACAAAAAATGTACTGTTAAAAAATGAATATGTTTTACTGAAATTATAATATAACACTTGACTTCATCCGACTACACTAAACTGATTTATAAAGGACGCTAACAGCTTTGTTGCTGCTGCAAATACCAACATTGTTGCCAATACTATGCGGCGTTCATTATTGTCCACTATGTGGAGTCATTCTTGATAGAAGTTCGCCACCAGTCGCTTATACTTACGCTAGAGAAATACATAATCTATCATTTTAAAATATTTAATTTCTCCACTTGTATTTATTATTGTATAATCTTATCTGAAATAAATAAACGATGATATATGAAAAGCAGGGAGGAAAGGAACATTTAAAATTCTATTATTACTGTTACTATTATTAATGTCTATCAGGATAAAAAATACTGGATTTATTCTTTCAAATCTTTCACTTGTATAAAACGGGACAAATGCTTCTTTTTCTACGGTACCGACGGGCCGGCCGGGACACGCCTCTAAAACGGGACTGTCCCGGTTAAAACGGGACTTATGGTCGCCCTATATCAGCACATCATTACTTCATGAGAAAAAGGATTCAGTGACTAAGCTAAACATTAATGCTTTCCTTTTTTCAACAAATGTATTTTCATATCAAATATCGTTCGACTTCGATTGCAAAATCCGTAACTTAGGGGATTACATTATTCTTGATATCATGTAATGAACATATTGTAAATGGAATGTAGAGGTAGAAGCCTGAAGAGATAGCAGAAATAAACGGAAAATTAATAAGAGAGTGGAAAGATTTGAAAATCAGACACAGCGTTATCGGAGATTTAGCAAACCAAAAGACGTATAAAGGTTTGACAGTGTAGAGGCTCAGTTTAAATACGCAGAAGTTAAAATCTCTCAGTTCAATTATAGCTTTATCGTAGATATTGACAACCAAGACATGAATAAAATGTCTACAAATGTAGAGGCTGAGTGTTAATACGCAGAAGCGAAAAAAATTCTAAGTCAATTACAGCATTATCGGAGATATGGCCAAACAAGAAACAAACACAGAAGCTATCAAAACAGGAATTTGACCTTAATGAGGAAAATACCAAGAGTTAAAAATAACATAGATTAAGTTTTGCTTTAGTAATCTTTCTTCTCGTTTGACCAGAAGAGAAATTGGACTCTAAACTAAACATAGAAACTATGGAGATATTTTAAAGGGTAATTGAACTTGATTCAAGTCTTCGTATTTACCTCTGCTAGATTTTCGTAATTACTGAAGATATTTTATTGTAAGAGAGAACTAAATTGGTATTCTCGTTTCAAAACACGGGGACAAATTGAAGCCAAATAAAACTCGTAACTTAGCCAAAATTCCATTTTTGAGTCCAGCATCTCATTCGGAAATAACAAGCCATCTCTGATAGTTTCCGACCAAATAAGTTTCTCTGAGAGTCCGGAGAGATTTCTTCTCGAGTTTCCGTTCCAATAGTTTACAGAAAAGACGAAAGAAAGCAAAAAAAAATAAGTAGAAAATGAAGGTGAAGAACAAGGAAAGAAAAAAATGAAGAAAAACACCGTTTACAGAATTCTTGGAAAAAATCCAGGGAATTTTTCCAAATTGGAAACAATAGACAGACATTTTTTTTTTAACAAAATCTTCTTTTTTCGTTTCTTCAAAGCTCTGTCTGTCTTTGTTTTAACATGAATGCAAGGCATCTTTGACGTAGCCTTGAACGAGAAAAGCATGTGGGAACAGTTAACATTCTAACTATAATATCATGTTTCAATTTTTTTAAGTATGGTGAATGTGGCAGTAATAAATACAATCAGAATACGTGATCCAAATTGGCCAATTATGTCTTCTTTCATGAATAATCGTTACATTACAGGTATTACTTTGGAGATAAAAATTAAAATTAAAAAATCTGGTAGTGTATGTTTGTTGCTCTGTTTTCTGTTCAACTTTAAAGATACAATAAGACACCACCTTCTCATTGGTCTTAAATGTTGATTGAATGTTAGTTCTTTACATGCAAGAAGTGGTAACTGAACGCCATTTAAAATGTTTACACATTTAACGTTTCCTGCACATTGACAGAAAGTTGGTCGAAATTGTAAATGGCTATAAGTTTAATTTTATGCTGATTATTGTGTTCATTGTTCGTTGAATGTTAACTCGAATAATTTTGACAAAATTCTTGCTACGATGAAGGTTTAACGCATTGTTCAGTTAACCAACAGCTATCAACGGACATCATGAAATCCTTGCTACCATGAAGGTTTAACACATCGTTCAGTTAACCATCAGCTATCAACGGACATTATGAAATCCTTGCTACGATGAAGGTTTAACGCATGGTTCGATTGCCCATCAGCCATTAAGGGATTTATATTAATATTTGTCATTCAGCATGCTGGTTCAGAAAAGTTTCTACACATTATCTTAATACACAGAGGTGATTAAGACACCTTTACGCTTCAGACAAGATTTTTAACTAGCATTTTAAAATAAAGTTTGGTCTTCCAACTGAGCTCGATGGCATTTTACATCTGCTATTTAATTCCTTGGCTATCTTGGAAATCAATGTTTTCATTAGCGTTAGATAAACATACTCATCAACACGGTCAATTTTCCTTGAATTTGCATTTCTTTCTTTTCAGCATATTGATTATACATTACTTTTGTTTTACTTAAATTCATTTTAAGTAATATTTTCAAATTCTCATTACTCGATACTTCCATTCTGGTTTCTAGTTCTTCTACACTACAAAGAATTATATAATGAGCGAATCGAACGTGATTAAGGTATTCGCCATTAATTTATATTTCAAATTTAGCCAAGCTTAATTTTCTTCTAAACAATTTGTTCAGAGAAGCAGAAAATAATTTTGTAGATATTGATGCTTCCTGAAACATATCTTTTTGGAACTTTGAATTCTTAACTTTCATGACGTAGTTAGGTATATATTTTGTAACAATTTCCTGTATGCACCTTTGATGTCTTCATTTCAGCACTATTACCAAAGGGTTATATGATTCGTTCCAATATATGAATCCTAGATACAGTGAAAGTTCGTATTCATTATTGCTTTCCAGAATCTCATTCAAAACTTGTATGTTGTCCCTGATTAAATCTATGTACTGTTTCTACTGAAAAATAAATAAATCATTGAATGAAGACACTATTTTTCATGATTTCTGCAAAATTATAATGTACTTTATACTGTCTCACAACTTAAACTGAAATTTTGGATACGTCAAACGTTTTTTCTTTGTGATCTGCTAATCGAACTTTGCTGGTAAGTAGATTAAGCCCATAATTTACTCGCATTGATAACTCGGACTTTTTTTTTTTTTTTTTTTTTACAGATCTACCCAGATGATTCCAGAGAAACTTCATTGGATGATTGGATGACAGTCTAGGGTTTGATGTCCTCCCTTTGCAAAAAGCAATAACTTTTTTTCTTGTTCCTTCTTCTAATCTTGCACTATTTAAATAAATGTTTGAAGTCGTTGTCCTGCTGGAATGTGTCGCCTGGAGTCCCCTTGATACTTAATCTTATTCATCGTTTCTTCAATCCTGACTAGATCTTCAACAGAGTTGTCTCCAAAATGACTCCAAACAATCACTAATCTTCCTGTGTGCTACAGAGTGGAAGTTATTCAGAGAGAAACATTCTCTCTGCTAGCATTCTACCGACAAAACAAATTACATTGTTGTAAACCGTTCAAAGTCGTCACTCGACACTATATTTATCCACAGATTAAATATTCAATATTGATTTCAAAAGTAACTTTTAGTTTCAAACCTACCATTAATATTTTCATCCGTAATTCTACTTTGGAGATACTGATTTCTAAGGACCCCCTCTACTTCTAATTTTAATGTATTTGTATTCACGTTTTGAGCGGTTCTTGTTGCTTCATGTTTCATTATACCTATGAGCTGATAGCTTAAATTCAATCACATTTTAGGTTCCTAGATAGCAAAGCTATAACAAGAATTTTTTCCCGTTCATGGTATCCATCCGTCTGTCCTTGTCCAGAAATTAAATCTCAGGAACTACAAGATGTAGAGATATGCGTGAGGTGTCGTTGGAAAGGTTTCGGATAAACTAGCTCAGGAAGGCTAGAACCGCTTTGATTGGTGCAGTAGTCCTGTGATGTTAACCGATTAAGATAAATTGTTCAAAATTACTTCCATTCAATTAGACCTAGCTGCACCAAACTTGCCATAAACATTATTGGACACAATAGAAATACACTGAGTATGTCTACGTCTCCAAGCAACCTACTTACCAGTGTTGCCAACTTATTTTCTATAAAATTATTGGTTTCAAATTATTTCCTTACTTTAAACATAGTAGCACCATACTTGACATAAACACTATTTGACACAATAGCAATATACTATATGTGTTGACGTCCCTAGGAACCTTGTTTTCAGCGTTGCCAACCCCTGCCCAAAAATATATCTCATGAATCACAAAGTGTAGAGACGTGGATGAAGTGTCGTTGGAAAGGTTTTCGCTAGGCTATTTTATAGTCGCTGGAACAGTCTTGATTAGTACAGTAATTCAGTGTTGCTAACCGATTTTTTAAAAGGTCCATTATTCAAATCGCTTCCATTCAGTCAGAGTAAGCAAACTGCGCCAAATCTCCATAAACATTATTGGACAGAGTTGAAAAGTACTGTGAATTTGCCCGTACATACAGTTAACAGCGTTTGCAGCAAAATTAATACTTGCGTGGCTAAAATGCTAGAAATGGACCGGAGTATTCATCATTGTTAGTAAAATCCCAGCTCTCACATCTTTGTTTGATGACTTCGTTAAAGACAGGTCCTGTTGTCTAATAGCAAAAGGTAACACATTTTCCCAGCAAATTTCCTTTCGTTTTAGTCATTTTGACAAAATGCTAAACTTAACACGATTCATCACATACACAATATTCGTTTGTGGCACTGTTAAAGTACACAAATAAAACAGAGGGCCAAATGTCCTTCAAAGGTATCTTAGTACTTAGCCTAGGGGCTTTCTGCCTGCTAATACACACCCAGAAGAACATTGTGCATTTTATTGCCAGAAGCAGCCTAAAGTATTGATGGAAGCTTGCTCTTGTTTTTATAAAGATAGCTAATTTTTTAAATGATATTTCTTCTAAAATACTAAGCTACAGTATTAAGTATAATAACTTTAAACCACTTTTGAAGGCATTGCACACTTAAACCTAATGAAACCAAATATGCTTCCCTCTGTTTCAAATCTTCTTCTCAACGTAAAGTTATCATGTTTTAGTTTGTTTTTTTTTGCATAAAGTTATAAATTATTTTATAACTCTATGGTTTTTAGACAGCATAACCTAATATTTACAGAACATAACACATTGCTAAAGGCATGCATCCATAATAAATTCATGACATACTCATGAAATGCAAATTGGAAGGGAGAATCTACACTCCTCACGCTATTCTAGACTTAAACTTTCTTGGTGGTAGGAGTGATCCATCGTGTAGTAAAAAGGAATACTAAAGTAGATATGGTTTTACATTTTACACTGGATTTGATTCTTGAAGGGAAACAAGTGGAGAGACAGAAGCATTTACTGTGAAACTACGATGGTTTTACAAATTTACTCCTAGCGCTTCTTTTAAAAAAGAAAACACTCCAGGATTATGTGAAACGTTATACAGGCTAAGAAGACGTGAAATAATTGAGTGGGGCAAATGTCATCTAAATATATAATGAAGTCTTCATATTAGAGATGAAACGAAGTTGGTTGAGTGATGCATCCACAAAATGTTATAAAAAAGACGTTTCATAATTATTAATGTTTACTTCCATCAGAAATCCTAAAATAACTTGTACTCCTATAGCATTAAAGAGTACACACTGCCCGTCATAAATTTATGAAATAAAAATAAAACATTTTAATACAATTTGGAGAGATATTTTAACGAAGACATAACATTTTAGGGTTCCACGAATGGCTGATGCATTCTGAACGCATGTGACGCAGCAGTTGGAACACTGTTGCCCCAGTGTGTGTGTGTTAGCGTACTAGACCCTGTATACCGAGTAAATGATTGGCTTTGCGACAATGCTTCTGGAGTCCATAGGTGAAGGTTCGTGAGTAGAAGCGGTCGAAT
This sequence comes from Lepisma saccharinum, assembly GCA_022664845.1. NCBI lineage: Eukaryota > Metazoa > Arthropoda > Insecta > Zygentoma > Lepismatidae > Lepisma > Lepisma saccharinum. Next base: position 49,574 of record JAGDQP010010106.1, read on the forward strand.
ATAGCAGCAAGACTAGTTGCAGTGGTGTACCGTCGGTAGATTAGAAACGGAAAAGGTAGGCTGATGTGACTACGTGGTGGTCAGCAGGAAGTGGAACACGTTCAAGAAAATTCAAAATACCTCGCAGAGGTACAACGTAGCTCGAATGTGTATTTCATCGGTCACTCATGAGTAATAAATCCACGTATCGGGCCGAAAGAACAGGTCCACAACATTAATTTAACCGCCCGCAGAAGTTATTACTGTCACCAGACCGACCTGTACCAAACAAGTGTGGTTCGCAGATGACTTCACCAAGTTTGGTTGTGTCCCAAACGACCAGTGTTGTATTCACAATTTATCTAACTGTTTGGAATGGGCAAGAGTAGATGTGAATTGAATATGAAAGACGAATAATATAATTTGTGTGTCCAATAAAATTATCAGCAATCACCCATTCACAAACTTATTTTTTTTTAAAGGAAAAGGAAAAAAGTGTACATAAATGAATTTTTCTTTTCTTATATATTCATTTTCGACTGGTGTATGCCTGAGATTAAAGAAAACGGTTTAATATCCTTGATGTATAAAGAACTTTGACTGTATGAAAAATAGATTATGAATATGTAACAATAAATTTCTTTGCGTAACCAAAATTCAAAGATTTAATTGAAACTCAAATGAAATCTTTAACGAGACAGAACAGTACGTAACGAGTTCTTACTTAAACATTAATTACATATAAATAGTAGGCCACAATAGCTTCTGGTAGTGTTACCCACGAAACGAGATTGAGGCTGTCTCGTCTCGAAAATCTCTTGTTCAGAAAAAAACTCTCATGACGAAAAGATGTGTATTGTATTAGAAGAAAAGTGCTTCGTCTCGTTTCCCATGGATATTTCTCTGTCTCCTCTGGTGGATAACATTAACTTTAGGTGCTTGAGCGAATGTTTCCCTAACTTTTAATACAGCTGAGTTATATCCATGCAGCTAGTTGCTAAATTAAAAGTGTATTTATAGAAAGTTTGATATGTATTACATATTTCTGTCTTAAGACAATACTAGTGTTTTTATTTCCTTCTTTATAAATCTTGCATAGGCTAAAATCACATGACTATTAGAAACTAACTTATAGCAAAAAGATGTAAGCAGAAACGTTATATTTTTTCGTTTCTTTATAAAACACTACCATGTTAAGACCGTATTAAACAGAAGGATGATCAAACCAGAAGTAGCCATTCAATTTCTATGACTAAGGTTAAGTATAAAAAATTGCGTAAACCGATGCACTTTATTTCATTTCCCATTTGGACGATATAATACTGCTTTAAGTATTTAGAATTCCAGATGGATTACTTAAACTTGCAAGTAAATCTATCGATGGTTCAGTGCGCTTTTTCGACTAAACTTGGCAGAGGAATAAAGTCGAGAGGACCTCCAGACAGCACGATTATGGACGAAGTGCTTTCGTCCATAAAGACGGGCGCAATGTCCAAAACTTTGATTCATAAGAATAAATACTTATAGCGTGATCTAAGTCTGAAAACAAGTTGATTTTTAAAACGCTTTTTTTTTAAAAAAAATGGAAAACAAATACACATTAATGGACACTGGATGGAATGCACTAACAGTTAGAGATTAAGTTCATCATGGTCGTCATCTTGAAGTCTGCTATCTTGAATATTGCTTTATTTATTTTTTTAATGAGCAAAGGGTCATGTAATACATCAATCTGGGCTAGACGTTTACCAGAAATACATTGGTGAATTCTGTTTTGCTATACGTTTATTTTGAAGGGGACCATGAGAAGTGGCATTAATATGTGTAGTTGATTCGCAAGTCTGAGAATACTCTGTTCTTTTTGAAACAGTGCAATAATTAAAAATCTAACGTCAACTAAGATGGTGCCCATCTGTACATCTCTGGGTAAATTTAAAACTAGAAGATAACGAGGAGTAAAACCCATCTTTCTTGGGCAGAGTCAAAGAGAAAATGGTCCTTTGTAAATGCCTTATATGATTTGTATTGAAAAGCTAGGAAAGTTACTTGTACTAAACTTATATCGTTTCGTGAATCAGCAAGCGAGCTTAGTTATATTGAAGAACAATCCACTGAAATTCTTCTGGTAAATTTTCTGTCAATATTTTCAATGTTTCTTCTAACAAGCTCATTGTGCTTTCCAGCTCTGCAAAGTTTCTCTGAAAGACATTTGTTTTTATCTCTTACATCTCTTAATAAAGAGTTAACACAAAGTTTCTGAGAGCCAACAGGTGTTGAACATATGTGTTTTTTTTTTCACTTTCAAGAAGTTTGCACAGTCGCGTTTATAACTCCCTCCTTGCCTGAGTTATTTGATTTAATTATTCTGGTAAAAGAGACTCATTACGAGATGATTTTACAAGCACAAAAGTGACTTATCACTTAGCGTGTTCAATTGTTGTTTTTTTTTCTGTGTTTATGAGCTAAATTACAGGCATATTGCAAGCAAATTTCACTGCAGTTCGCTGTATGTAATTGCAGTGTGTAATAATGAGTTAATTTGCAGTATGCAATAATCATAAAACTACACAAATAACTTGTATCTGAGGAAATTCTTTAATGACTTGACACAATACCATTTTTGGTCAATGCAAATTAACATAGATTTGTCTTGAACTTAATTTAAGAATTCCAAAAATTAAATATGTTATGTAATTGTGTACGAAGAGGAATATAAAAGAGGACCAAGACAGAGAAGTGCCTTTTCAAATGAATATAATCATGAAGGAAAGACAAGGAAAATGGAAGGAAAAAGAGCTCAAGGTCACCGAAACAAAACCTAAAAAAAAAACGGTGGAGGAAAGAAGCTTGCTTGCAAAATATTTGGAATAACAATAGCAGTACTTCAAAGAGCAACATACAAGTGGCTGTGAAACTTGATGGAAATTTGATGAGCTGCTATCAGGTTTAAATCTAAAGTATTTCAGGGATATCTATTGATACACTCCGGCACTTATGCAGCAAGATTTGAGACTTGCGTGCTTTTGTTTGTTTGCTCCTCATATGACTCAGAATATTGTATTAAGCAAACCAAGACCCATAAAGAAAACATGTTATGCAGAACATTTAAATTAAATATGAAGGGAGAAATGAAATTGATCAGATAAAATTCATTGTATGGGCAGTTACAGCATTATGGCTTACTCCCACTCTGAATTAAAATCGAGTATAGCAACATAAATAATAAACATCATCATCTTATATATATGTATGTAGAGTGACCGCCCTGCTGGTCTAGTAGTTACCGTCGGTGACTGCTAGTCATGGGGTCCCGGATTCGATGCCCGGCTCTGCCAAGAGAGTTTTCCCAAAGTGAAAGGGTTTGGAACGGTGCCCACCCAGCATCGTGATGTAATTGGAGAGCTGCTTTGAATAAAAAACAGTAACGTTCACAGTTGAGATCGATCTCCTCCTCCGAGAGAGGCCTCATCCAGTCGTGGATTGAATATGGTTGTGAATTATATGTAATAAGCGTGTTCCGTACAGTAAACAAATGAAGAATATTGCACCTGTATTCCTGTCATGAAAATAAGACGATCTCTTGAGATTTTCTACTGATAGCGTATGACTGGCAACACTGTGCTTTGGTACCAGCACCAAACTTCCCGCACGTATTTAACGGGGTCTTCTACTTCTCTCAGAGCTAGAAAGTTTACTGTTGTTGCTTATGGACAGAAAATTGATACCGAATATCTTCATTTTCTAAGGAACTGGATATCTTTAATAGAAAAGAAAAGTTTTGGAGCATTCTTCAGAAGTTTATGAACGGGTTGAAATACTTAGAACGTACATTTGTTTCCTAGTTTTTCAGAATTAAATTATTAAAAAGTAAATAAAATTATTTTGTTTTTTCTAAACTACAATATGATTAACCCTGCAACCAATTACGCTAGAAAGATCAACTTTTTTTTGTTTTATTCCTTGTGAATAAACGATTCTAATAATTTTAATTGCAAACATGTCCGATACACCAATAAAAAAATAGTATTTTTATATAGCTATTCTAGTCCACCTCTAAAAGGTTTGATGAGGGTAAGCCACGCCCCACTCTAGGCCTGGCAGTGGAAAGGGTGAGAAGTTGGAGAAGCGAATGTCTGAATAAGTATCTGTGTACCGCTTGAATGAAACAGGTTCTCGACCGGTTTCCTGCGAAAAATGGCGAATTCTGTAGAGTTTGTGTTCTTCCTCAATGGTTCTATACTAAGAGGGTGGACGTGGTGAGTGCAGGAAGATTGCCTCCCCCCGCCTCTGCTTTCCCATTGAAGTCATTATTCTAGTATAATGCAATATATTATTTTGACTTTCCTGACCGTGTATTTTCTCCACTCATTTTATACCTCTTCTGTATTTTTTGCACAATTTATCACATAAAGCAGATTTGTGTAGTACTGTAACAAAAGCATTACTTACAGCTGTAAAATATAATTTCTAATCTTATAGCAAACTTGCGTTTGCTGCATATATCATAGTTCAGTAGTAGCTATTTATCCCAGAGCAATTATTAACAAGTATAATATTTACATTGCACTGTGAATACTAACGAGCAATCTTCCCAAACAGCTAATTCAATCATCATTCGGAAAAACGGTATAGTCTACTCCAGGGGTCTCCAACCTTCTCTGGCAGCTGGACAAATTGACTAATCGGGAAGAGAGCGAGGGCCGCATTATAAAGGATCAACTCAATAGTAATATAGAAATTTTAATTTAGTAATTATATTGCAAATTGTATTAGTAACAACAAATATAATACAAAATCGTGTGTACCCCAAGTAGCAAATTCTTGTTGGACCATTGAAAATCTGATTGTACGTTTTAACGTTAGATTAACGTTTTTCAGTACTGTTCGACCTACGTACTATTTGGTCGTTGGCCGCTAGCCTTATCGTTAACGATAACGTTGGCACTAAAAGCGAAGTTCAGCGTAGAGCAAACTATATGGTAATTCCAATGTACATGTGGCCCAATGTTAACCCAACTTATTTTTCAGTTGTATGCACTCAAAATGGTACCAAGTTATATACTGAGGAAATTTACTATTTTAGGAAACCGAATTATGCATAGTTTTACAGTAGTTTTAGAAAAAACTGGACCTTGATTACATCATGCCTTTATTCAATGACATGTTTTACTCTCTCGTCTTCATTTATAATCGAAAAATTTTCCACGGATCTGTGGATGGATTCGAACCTGCAACGTTGTGATTTATTATCCGTTGCTTTAGCTACTACACTACGGAGCAACACTTTAATCCTAATAATACGTCAATTATGCACTTCATCAATTCACACAGGGCGACCTAAGACCCAACGCTAGATAATTTTATTCTCTGTACTTGCTCGCTGAATGAGTTAAAACAGAAGAGTTAATTTTCTATTATCATTTCTACACAAACTAATACATAGTAAAATTCACTCAGAAAAATTATTACCCGAAATAAGGTTGCAGGTCCCGCAAAGAGTTACTCGACTTCGTAATGCAGTCTTTCCCCTCCCGCCCCAAAGGACCTAAATATTAATTACATTTTTCCAACGCCTGTTTAATTTCTCTCCTAAAAATAACCATATGGCAAAGTTATGATAGATGATCTTTTTGGAATTCGAAGACATAATTTAGAATGTCTATCTCCCTATCAGCTGGCTATCAGAAGTAATTTAGATCAACCATTTTCTCTGCATAATTGTCTTGCAGGGAAGGAGTAGTTAAAACACTTCCTCGGAAGAGAAACAAACAAACAAATAAAAAAATCATTAGCTAGAGTGAAAGATTTTACTCACTTAAAAATAGTATTTTCCATCCACTGAAATCAAAGGTAGAATGTAACCTAACAATTCCTAGCCTAATAACGTAAAATATTAAGTAATGGTTTTATTATAAACAAAACCAAAACGCCCCCGTATAAATTCGAATTATAACGTATTTTTTTTAAAAAAAACTCAAAGTGATAGGAACAAATGGAGATTACTAAGCGAATGCCGTGGCCTGCCAGTTTTAGTCAGTCATAGATTTTCCCACCAGTGTCCATTACTAATCCAACGGTATATGGCTTATCTCTGTCGAACTTGTGGCTACTGAGATCTAGTAGGGTCACAAATGGAGAATACTAAGCGATTCAAAAGGACCTGCTAGTTTTAGAGTCACATTCGTAGTTTTTCTTACCATTGTAGACCATGACTAATCCAGCTGTGTATAAATCATCTCTGTCGGACTTATAGTTACTATGATCTAGGAGGGGCACAAATGGAGAATACAAAGCGACTGGAAAGGACCTGCCAGTTTTAGGGTCAAAGTTATATGTTATTCCAATGTTTCAGGCCGTGTGATATGCAATAGTACTTCTGTTTACATGCCTCCTCTATTCACAGTTTTTCCAAGAATAAAAAGGCAGAACTTCTCTGTAGGTTCATCTGCTGCGGCTGAGGCACATGAGTATTGATAAACACAGACAGTGATGTTCGTTAGTGAGAGTAAAACTAACGTTAGGACATTTTTTTATACAAATCAGATAAAGAGAGTTTTCAATTAACTTTAAACTAAACTCAGGCCTGAGATTGTACATCATTTCTTGCCCTGGCCCTGGCATACAGTTCTTGCCCTGGCCCAAACATACAGTTCTTGCCCTGGCCCAGTTGGGAAAATATAATCACAATAAGCCCAGGCCCAACAAGAACACGAGAAGTTCTGGCAATTTATGGCCCGAGCCCGTGCAGACCTCTAATATACAAGTCTAGCATTCTTATTAAATTGATTAATGATCAAAACATGATTCATCAAAAACATTATTATTTACATTTTTGAAACATTGAAAAGTGACAGGAGACAAGAAAAAATAATGAGTAAATACTTCATTTTCTCTTGTGTTCAAGAATTTATTTATGGACTTTAGGCATCTAAGGTTCAGGCCGGGATAGGGGAAGCACAACGATGTGCAAAGTAAGGATGTCAAGGACTTGCTCGACTCAAGTCGAGTCGGTGCTCAGTACCTACTTGAGTCAAGTCGAGTCAGTGGTCACAACTGGTCGAGTCGAGTCGAGTCGGTGATCACTTTGTGCTCGAGTCGAGTCGAGTCGCTGCTCAGAGAGACTTAAACTGTGACTCGGTTACAGTGAGTCGAGCTCGAGCGACTACTCAACTCGAGCGTTAGACTCGCCGCTCGAGCCGAGCGGATTGACATAACAGTCAGAAAAGGAGTCAGTGGACGATGTCATAGTAATGTAAAGTTATCTTACCTCATAATTTATACACAGCTATCTCGGTTTTCTACTTGTTCAGTTATTAGAGAAAACTTAGA
>JAGDQP010010107.1:0-12556 GCA_022664845.1 Lepisma saccharinum
ATCCTTCACATGCTGTATGTTTGTGGCATCCACTATTGATTGTTATGTATAATTATTTGTAAAAACGTATATTAGACATAAATTATTGTTATTAACGCCATTTATTTAGCTTTTAGAAAATCCCATTTTTCCCCTTCCCTATTCATGCAATAGTCAATGTAAATCCCTTTTACTATTTTATCATTGCGGCGCCCATATACGAATTTTTCATACTATCATTATGAAACCTTTCTATGTCCAGTCGTACCAACCTTTATGCTTCATGCCAGTACTTCGAACCATGATGGTATCAGGAAGCGATAAATGGAAAATTGAGGGGTATAAAAGCATTTTATAACTTTTCCTGCATTTTTTTAAAAAATAATTTATACCCAGCTGTCGTGGCTCAGTAGTAGAGCACTGGCTTAGGAATGGGGAGGACGCAGGTTGAAATCCAGGTCCGGCTATCCTGACTGAGGTTTTCCCTTTTTCCCCTCGGTCACACGATGCAAATGCTGGGATGGTACCTATAATAAAGACAGGGCCGGCTCCTTTCCACATCCTTTCCTACCCTATCTTGTCCTATGTCGTAGTTACTTAAAGGACGTAAAATAAAGTTAAAAATAAGTTATGGTGATAATAATTCCGTGAATTATTGAAAACTGTAGGGCAGCACTTACCTTTTCAAAGTTTTATTTCTCGCCACGGAAGCTCTTTTCAAAATACGATCTCTTTGCTCCTTGGCCATTCGTGCCGACCTAGTTATTTTTGGGTTTAATTTCTGTTTATGGTAAACACCATTATTTTTACTTTTGCAACTGCTTTCATTCTTTTCCATTGTTGATCATTAAGTAAACAACAAAATATTTTTAAAGCTTCATTCTTGATGTATACATTATAATATTTATGTTTCTGGAAACAAAGGACTATTTGTTTCTCAAACTTGAGGGAAATGAAAGATTGAAAATAAGAAAGCAAACATGTTTACTGTTACGCATTTCCGTTAAGAAATGAGAAGGAGGGACTCAAATATGAAAAAAAGAGTACTTAAAATGAAAGAAAGCATTTAGTTCACTTTTGCGAAAATCCATTTTTACCAGTGTAGTCTTATTGCAGCTTACAATCCAAGCATTTGCCTGGTGTGACCGAGAGAAACAAAGAAAAACCATTTACGACGGCCGGCACTCGGAAGTGACCAACTTTTCTTAAAAAAATGTATACCTGTTGAAATACTATACATATTTGTTAACGTGCTGAGATTTGCACAATCATATCAATCATGTTTAGGTACAAAATATTGCCCTGATAGGTAGTTCAGCAAGGGTGAAGATTGAAGAAAAATGTCATTTTCCATCGGAAAGTTTTGTTTTAAAATCACATCAAAATGCAAAGTTCCAGCGTTTTATCGTGGAGTCGGATATTTATATATTCAGTGGAAGTTAGTAATCGTAATTTTAATTTTCGTTCAGATATGTCATACCAGGGAGGGACATCTATGCTAGTTTGGGAAATATTATCTGAAGACATGCGTCAAGACATTTGTCCCTTGTTGTATCACCCCAGTATTTGCCTGGCGTGAAACTAAAACCTCAAAGATCTTTGGACAGGATGGACCGCCACTAAGATCGTTCCCAGTGCTATGGTGCGTGGCTATCCGCGGGGAATTGAATATAAGAAGCTCTTGTTCCTTTGGAAGGAAAGTATTCTTCAGACGTTCTATGTTTCCTTCTTAGTGATGTTTGTTATATGTTAGATATTTAAGATTTTGTACGTTTACCTTGTTGTGGACAATAATAAGTAGATATATGTGACTATGTACGTTATTGTTGGGTAACGTGACATGATCTATTGGTAGCACGCGATCATTCATTGGTTATAAATATTGAAACTAAGTACACGCCTAATTGTATGCCTGCATGTCATATGTCTGTGTGCATGTATACTCATATAAAAAAGTACCTTTAGTGCAAGGTGTGGGATTAACCAGTTGTTGTATGTTTACTTTGATTTACGGAACTAATATAGTTTAGTGGCTACGACGGAATTGCTCTTATTTACTCACGTAGCAGATGGCGCAGCTTGTGGTTCGAACTTACTCTCCTGAAGTATTTATGCTTTATAATCAGTTAAATGAATATGGCATTTATGTTGACAGAGCATATCAATCACAGGATAATAGTTTTGGAAACCAAGTTTACATGCAGATGATACATGATGGCCAGGTTGTGCAGTACAATCAGCCATTAGTCAAGAATGTACTTTGTGAACAAATCTGTAATGCTTTTGAAATAGATTATGGGGCTTCGGTTAGCGTTGCTGGTTATGAAATGTTTCAACATTATTTTCGACATTTACCGTTAAAGCAATCAAGGTGTTCCTTGAGAAGTGCATCTAATAATATACTAACAGTTTTGGGAGAAGTACTTTTAAAGGTACAAGTTGATAACATGGTGAAAATTTGCCTTTAATTATCGTATCTGATAGCTTTCGTCGCCCAGTACTAGGACGACAATGGTTGGATCAATTATGGCCAAATTGGAGAACGAATATGTTTACTACAAATAGCTGCTTACAGTCATATAATATATGTAGCTTATTCAACATCAGTGAATTGGAACCTCACATTTTCCATCATTACGAGTCGTTTTTTCAGAGGATATTTCCCAACCGATTAATGGGTATTCAGTTCAATTACCAGTTAAACCAGAAGCTATCGCAATTTTTAGGAAAGCATATACTATTCCATTTCACATTCGGAATGCAGTCAAAGAAGAACTGGACCAATTGCAGGCACAAGGTGTAATATACCCAGTATATAGTACCGATTGGGCTACTCCATTGGTGGCAGTCCGAAAAAAGAACAATGACATTCGCCTATGTCTCGACTTAAAACAGACATTAAATAAAGTAACTGAAAAAGTTATTTATCCGCTCCCCAAGATAGAGGATATAATTAATGTTCTGCATGGAGCTCGTTCTTTCACGTTACTCGATTTACGACAGGCATATCTGCAATTACCACTGCATCCTGCATCTCAAAAGTTCCTAGGTATTTAAACTCCTTAGGGGCTATATAGGCAAACCCGTTTAGCGTTTGGCCTCAGCTGTGCGGCTCAAGTTTTCCAACAATTCATAGACACAATTACTAAAGGAATTCCAGGAGTAATTTGCTATTTGGACGATGTATTAGTATTTGCAGACAATCATGAAGAATGTTTTAAGAGAGTGAAAAGTGTTTTAGATGGGTTCAAACAGGTCAACGTCAAAGTTAGAAAGGAAAAGTGTCAATTCTTCAAAGACAGTATTACTTACCTAGGACACGAGATTACATCCGAAGGAGTTTCAATCGTGGCGGATAAACTACAACCTATTGTCGATTGTCCAACACCAACTTCAGCTCAACAATTAAAGTCATTTCTAGGAATGGTAGCCTTTTATCACCGGCATGTTCCCGCCTTATCTGCCAAGTTACCTGAGTTATATAAGCTTCTAAAAAAAGGAGTTCCGTGGAAGTGGTCTGAGAAACAACAACATGAATTCAATTTAGTCAAAGAGTTATGTGATAATGAGCAAGTTCTTCACCCTTTCAACCCGGAAGCAGACATAGTATTAATGACAGATGCTTGTCAAACAGGAGTTGGAGCAGTCTTATGTAATATGGTGGATGGAAAATTACTAACAGTCTCTTGTGCCTCGGCAACATTAACGGCAGCCGAACAACAATACGCTCAGTTTGAGCGTGAATTTCTCAGAGTAATTTTTGCAATAAAAAATTTCATAAGTACGTATACGGTCGCTCATTCAAAATCCTAACTGATTCCTTGGCAGTTAAGTTAATCTTAGACGCGAAAGAAATACCTAACACGGCAGCTAACAGACTTCAACGCTGGGCACTCTTTTTAGCAGGTTACGATTTCGAAATTTCATATACAAAAAAAGTGGATCTTGGAGATTTTTTATCACGTTTACCATTACAAAGTGAAACAGGAGATAGCGACATCTCACAACAGTATGTTTTGCAATTGGAAGAAGGTCTATTGTTACAGGATGTTTCCAACGCCACAACACAAGATATCCTTTTACAGAAAGTTAAGCAGTGGGGTACTTGAAGGATGGCCAACACGATTAGGAAAGGAATACGAAAATACCGATATTAAATTGTATTTTGCTAACCGACACAAAATCACATTTTCTGATGGCTGTTTATGGAAAGACAACTGTATTATTTTGCCCAGAAGTTTGCGTTTACATTATTTGAGGATTTTACATGAACAGCATACAGGTAAAATAAGATCTGGCAATTAATAAAAGATTCAGTTTGGTGGCCCAAGCTGGATTCAGATCTGGACGAATTCATACAAAGTTGCAAACCATGTGTGCAAATGCGGAATCGAGTTCCGAAAAAGAATTTCATATCATGGCCTAAAACAGGTGCTCCGTTTCAGAGGGTTCACGCGGATTTCGGTCATTGGAAGGGATTCAGTTTCCTACTTTGCATGGATAGTTTTTCTAATCTCATAGCAGTTTGGGCAGTTAAATTCACTGGAACGGATGAAGTTTGTTCTTGTTTGGAAGAATTATTTAGTTTGTATGGATATCCAGTGACATTTGTGACAGATAACGGTTCACCATTTTCTGGCCAGCTATTTGAACGCTACTGTGCTAAGAGAGGAATCGAGTTAGTAAACTCACCACCAAGATAGATACCCTCTCAGTAACGGCGTTACGGAAAAAGTAGTACAAATTGTTAAAAAGGCTCTCAATAAGAAAATTTTAGAGAGTGGTACTATATTGACGGAGGCATTATTCAAAAGTTGGCTACACGATATTGTGTATGCACATAGATGTATGCCAACCCGAGATATGGGTAGATCTCCCAGTGACCTAATTTTTACTTACAATCGACGTAATTGTTATTCGTTAATATGGCAAAGGATGAATAAGAGCAAATCGTCACAAGATGACAACAAACGTCGTGAGAGTGGTTCTATAGATGTCTGGGTTCTAAATCACAAGGAGAAGACCCCAACATTTATTCAAGGCACACTTATTAGACAGATTGGTGCAAATACTTTTTTGGTAATGGTGAAGGGCAACAAACGGGTATACAACAGACATCAGCTTCGGTGGAGTAAAATTGCCCCATTCAAGACGACAGAGGTAAATAATGATTGGATACCATCTTTACCAGAACCGGACCAGTCAAATGATATCACGCACCAGGACAACGTGCCTATTAGGAATTCGGTCATACAAAGGCAACGTCCACACTGGTGGCAGGATTTTGTAACTACGTAGGATTGTTGTTTCTTACGGGAAAGGGGGAGGTTGCTATGGTGCGTGGCTATCCGCGGGAAATTGAATATAAGAAGCTCTTGTTTTTTTGGAAGGAAAGTATTCTTCAGACGTTCTATGTTTTCTTCTTAGTGATGTTTGTTATATGTTAGATATTTAATATTTTGTACGTTTACCTTGTTGTGGACAATAATAAGTAGATATATGTGACTATGTACGTTATTGTTGGGTAACGTGACATGATCTATTGGTAGCACGTGATCATTCATTGGTTATAAATATTGAAACTAAGTAAACGCCTAATTGTATGCCTGCATGTCATATGTCTGTGTGCATGTATACTCATATAATAAAGTACCTTTAGTGCAAGGTGTAGGATTAACCAGTTGTTGTATGTTTACTTTGATTTACGGAACTAATATAGTTTAGTGGCTACGACGGAATTGCTCTTATTTACTCACGTAGCACCCAGGAGCTTCCGATTGCAATGCAAACTCTACCAATTGAGTTACAGCTGCTCGGTGTGTTGTTACTTTAATGTAGATCATAGCGCTTTTATGTCTCAAATATTTATTATTCTTTCAATATGAGGTACTACTCTAAAATAAAGATCATCATCATTTTAGGTATCATCAATTACTACAATAGAATATTTTCACAGCAATTGCTCGATTTCGTCGTTTTTGTCAAGTATGGAGTCATTGCAATCCTGAACTATCAGCTATAATGTGAGAGGAGATTTTTCAAGAATCAATAACACCGGGATGGTCTGTGCGCGTGGTCAGTTATTCAAGTCCCGGCGGAGTCTACTGAACGGAGTGATGCGGATCTCCTTTAACAAAATGTGTAGGTCCAATTCTTAGAAGCCCAACAACCTTGTCCTGGCCTGAAGTTATAAATAAGTTTAAGTAAATGTCCGACCTATACAAAACCTTAAGGACACAGGCTATAATGTCCAATTCCTTGGTATTGTTGTAGGAAAACGAATAGGAGGATAGGAGTCAAGATCTGTGTTCAAGGTACCATCCTTTGTTAACATAATTCACGACGAAAACTGAAAATTAACGCACTTTTCTCATTTAAGCATCGTAATGAACATTCTGCTCATGTGATTCTGCATTATTATTATTATTATGCAATAGTTATAATTTTTGCAATTAAATGAGAACACTTTAACGTGTAAGGGTGAAAAGGGGTAAGAGTTGAAATCGTGCCAAAATGGTCCATGGGCACGTAGAAGTAGTTATCCATACATTCTCGACCTATATTGCATGAAGTGAAGTAGGTTTTCCTGTCCCGTGCTCGACCGCCTTTACCGTCCAAGGTACCCAAGAGAACGGGGTACTCACTTCTGCTGCACACCCGAATCAATCCCGGGCAAGTTTCTATGACGTTACATATGGGAAGACTACAGTGAATCACGTGTGATAAAACAACGCGGGTGATTGAAATGTGTTGTGGTTTCCAGATGTAAGACGATTTTAATAGGTGTAAGATGATTTAATTGACTTTCTTGTTACATTTATTTTAAGCATTCCAGTTTCATCTATGCGTATACTGTGAATATCGCACCTAAGGTGTATTGCGACAAATGGTAAACTTTTTCTTTATCGCTGAGTTAGTCGATTATCGTTATAGTTTCTAACTCAGGCCAAGGCCGTCATGGGAGGGGAGAAAAGATGTGCGAAGGAATCGGTCCTGTCCTTATTGAAGGACCTATCCTAGCATCTGCATAGTGTGACCAAGGGAAAACGGAAAACTTCAGTCAGGATCGACGTTGAACTCGGGTCTATATTTTCTCATTGTTTAATTACATTGTCATGCCATATAACTTTTAATATTCTACGAATAGTCCTATGAACAATGAGCGTGACAGGTGTTTATTGAAAAGCACATTTTAGTGCCATTTCGCTTCAGCCGGGTTTTGTATTATACATGTACAGTCAGCGAAAACAATTATTGAGCCTTGGCAATATTTCGTTTTTAATAACTTTAAAATAGATTAACCTATTTATGTTGTGTTTCATGTAATTTACAGAAAGTTATGTTCTCTTTAGGATAGTGGAAACTTTACTCAAATCAGTTCATTCATTTAATTACCAGTCCAAAGACTTCGCAAATCAATTGTTATGAAAAGGGAAAAGTTTTTGTCACTAACTGCAGATATCACCGGCAATGTATTATAACAGGCATTCTATATAATGGGTGATAATCGTAGTCAAAATATTTATAATGTGAAGAATCTTTCTATTCTATTTTCGTTAGAATTTTGAATTGTGAATTGTTTATTGATGGGTTTTAAACAACTTTGGTACAGGAAGGAATAGGGTAAAAATGGATGTGTTAAGGAATCGGCGCTTGCTCTACTGAAAAGACCATCCTAGAATTTGCCTGGTGTGACCGAGGAATAAGGCGAAATGAATCAAAAGGAATAATATAAGCTGTCCCTTTCAGAGGATCATCTGTATATGCAACCGCACTGTTGCAATACATGCAGATAATTATTTCATAGTAAAATAAAAATAATCAAACAAGCTACATAATATTTTAAAAAATCATAGTTCCACCGTATAAATCAAATTAACGTTCAAAAAGAAAATACCATACCGTCATTTTTTACAAAAGTTAATGCTAAGCTCATGGAAAGTACGTACCAGTATTAGATTTAGTCAAAGTTGTTCCCAAAGTTTCAGGCCATGAGGAATCCAATCACGTATGGCTCATCTCTGTCTGTTTTGTAGTTACTGAAATTTAAGAAAAACTAATAGCCTAAAGGCTATATATATTTCCGTTTTCACTTACGTTTACACGGGGACGCTAAGAACTACCAAGCCAGTATCGTCGCGGACTTTGGATCAGCATTGGGTAGGTACGCGAGTTCGACACTGGGGAGGCATATAGGTTTGAGTCCTGCTGCCGTCTATACAGATTGAGTATTTCCGGGCTTTACTCTGTTTCAGGAGACCAATGTCTATATAATACGTTACAATCAATTTGCATTTGAAAGGAATTTGCAAAGAAAAACTTTGTTAATTTATGCTTCATTTCAAGATATCATTGTTTTTATCTGTTAATCGGCACAAAATTGCAAACCATTCGATTTGCTGGGAATGACATTCCAAATTGGAAAATATGGCATGCTTATGTAGTTCGAATGTCAAAACAAACACAAACACTCTCTGTCTCTGTTTCTTTGTTTCTTCCTCGTGGATAAATACTTTATAATAATACTCTACATTCATATTTAAAGCAGGATTTGGTATGTTGTCAAGTTTCTAAATGTAGTAAGTCTACATAAAATGTACTAAAACTTTGGTTTCAATATGTGCGACACATTTAATGTACGAGAATATATTCTAACATTGCCTATTTCTGTCATATGGTGAATGAAAATTAGTGTTAAAAGCACTTAAAATATTAGTGCAAAATAATTATCTCTTTTAAGGGAGACGCCCCAGTGTACCTCCTTTGCTAGGCCACTGCGATCGATTACAATACAACAAATGAAATTGACGAGAACTTGTATTATTCCCTTTGATTCAATTCGCCATATATCTTAGTCGCACCAGGCAAATGATGGAGTAGTACTTACAAAAGAGTCGTGGCCGACTATCTTCCAACATCCTTTTCACCACCCTATTCTGGCCTGAACCTAAGATGACTACAAGCCATAAATAAAATTCAATTATACCATTTCATTGGATTTTTCTTCAAGAGTATCGTTTAACTTAAATTAGGTCATTTATTTGATGTCTTTCCCGGCAATTGATAAAACACGATGAATTACATGACTATTGTAGGGACATAAATGTTCATTTTTTCTTTATCCTTAGAAAATCTTCAACGCTGTGGAAGGCTAAGCGATTGCTGATTAAAAGCTTTTGTATTTTTTTAGGTTACAAATCACCTTTCTCATATGTGGCATCACGCCCCAAAGAGGCAGACAATTCCTTGAAAGGGGCGCTACCTAATAATTTGTGTACAGGGTGATTCACGTCGAAGCGACCATACTGCGGTAAATGATTCTTCACATCCTAACAAGAATTAACAATTAAGTTCTTTGGATAAATTTTCGTTATGTGCATTGTATCGGAGCTACGGGCTCTCATCGGCATCGTCACAAATAATCTCCCAATACATAATGTCCCAAGCGGTGTCCGTTTAACAAATCACACTCGTAGAGTACCCAATCCATCCATTCAAGCAATGTGCATTAATAGGTTTGGTCATGCAAGAATTATGTTGCCATTGAATTAAATGGTTTAACAGGGCAAGCAAAGAAATAGCCACCAAGATGCATTCGCCAATCATAAACATAACTTAAATAAGTGTATTCGGTACTATTTCGAGTGTGATGTGTTAAACCGATACCGCTTAGGTAATTATGTGTCGAGATGAGACGTCATATATACGATGCCGCCATAACTTTCAGAGTCTATAGCTCCGAAACTATGCACAATTTCGAATTATTTTCAGCGGAACTTTCTTCTTGTTATGATGTGAGGAATCACTCACCGCAGTATGGCCGCTTCGTCGTAAATCACCCTGTATACCTTGCCCAGTAGTACCATGAACACTCTAGTACTCAAAAGAAAGCAGGGTGCATCTCAGGCTGCCAGGCATTAGAGCACTACAGCAAATTCTACAGGGTCCTTGCCGGGATATCAACACGGTCGCCCGTCTCGAAGTCAGACGAATTACCGCCTGAACTAAGGCGACTCAATTCACTTAATAAAGAAATGGAAAGATTGTTAAAATGGCACATTTGAGCTGGACTGAAACCTGATCCCCTTCCTTAGTCCTTACTTAAAGCCAGCTACCAGCATCTGGTCCGTGGTCTAGGGGGTAACGTCTCTGACTGCGAAGAGGCAATGGGTAGGTACGTGTGTTCGAACACCGCTGGCGACCATCGTGACAGATTTTCCAGGAGTTTCCTCAGTTTCACCAGACAAATGCTGGCATAGTAGTTTAAGAATGACCCTGGCCGATACATTCCTTATCATTGCCCTTACCCTATCCTGACCTGAGCCAAAGTTGCCTGAACGTCACAAAATCAACTCAAATTCCAGTGACTGGATTTACTGACCACGGGAGCTGACAAGAGATGCTAGTTTTCAAATTCCCAAAAACCGTTAGGAAGGGAATTAATGTGTACATTTTATTTCTGATAATATAATTTGTGCGTACCCGTATTTCTTCCTCTTTCTTCTTGCACTACTTTTCCTCTTTACATATTCCGTCATCCGATAGATTATACACTCCCACCACCACCGGGGTTTCGAAAAATTAAAAAAAAGCGTTAAACCGGACTTTTATTACTTTTACCCCTCGCACCTCTATTATTTAAGGATTGATTAGCAAAAACCTTTTTAGTATTATCATACTCATGTTACTTTTAATCTTGTAGTAGATTTAGTAGTTTTTAATTTCCCCCCGGGACTGTTTTTATTACTCAAATTAAACAAGTTAGCGCTGCGATTCAATTAACAATCGCAATGGCCCCGGTCCCTTGATAGCATCTGAAACACAATATATGTGACATTTTCTCATAGGTTGGCAACAACGAAAACTCGGGTTCTTAGGGCCACAGTGTTGTTACATTGTCCCCAATAATGTTAATGCCAAGTTGGTGTGGTTATGTCGAAGTGTATAGAAGGAATTTCAAAAAAATGAAAAAAAGTTGCAACACTGATATCTGGAGAACAACGTCGGACCCGGAATACCTTTGCGACCTTGCCCAGTGCCAAACGAAGACAATTCTTAATTTGGGGTACATCGATGGACTAGTGTGGAATTGTATAGCTTTTCCACCTCCGTTACACCCCTGGGGGCTGTGAAATCAAAAAGTAAGAAACCCGCTTCTAATGAATTGACGAGACTTTTCTAATGACACTTTAACCAAGTCTCTACGTCTTCTAGTTCCTGAGAAAAGTTTTTCCCGAATCCTCCGTTTCAACCCTATAGGGTGTCTAATAAAAAGTAGAAGAGTCAATCCTAATGAACGGACGAGCGCTATCCAGTGACATGTCAAGTAAGTCCCTAATTCTTCTAGTTGCAGATATAAGAGTCTGAGTTGTACCCCAATCCCCCGTTTCACCCTATAGGGGGTGACTGATAAAACAAGTAAGATAGCCATTCCTTATGAATTAACGAGAGCTTTCAAATGACACCTCAACCAAGTTCCTAAGTTTTATGGTTCCTGAGATATAATTTCTTGCCCCAGAGAGGGGTGGGATATAGAGTCCCTTATTTTAGTTTTTGCTATCAAGGGACCTAAAACTGTCACCCCAAATTGTTCTTTGATTCCATTTTGAAGCTCGCTGAACCCAAATCTTTTTCCTTTTTTCTACCCCTACCGTGTTTGAAAGCTATTTAGATGGCAAGCTTTTTTATATGCGGAGAATTAACCTAACAACATATGGAAATTATCTGCTTTATGAATGGAAACTGAAGTTTAGAACTGTCGGGATATTATTTAGGTCATGTTGCCGATTGCTTTATGCTGAAAGTAAGTACTTTCAGTTATGAAACTTTGTATAAAATAAATACGACTTAGAAAGATAACGTACCTGGTGTATACAAATGAGGTTGTCGGAGGACCGTCAACAGAGCTTTTGTATTCTACGTCTTCTCAGACTAATAAACTCTAAACCGAAGTACTTCTGTTTTCTTATGTCGAGCGACATAACCCGCTAGTGGATCTTGTGTACCCTAGGCAAAGGATTATAGTTTTATACCAAGTGTCGCCTCACCTCGTTTTGAGGTCCATCAAAGCAGGCACTTTGGCCATTGGTAAATTATTTATGACGTCACTATACGCCCATGATTTATATTACCTACCCTGAGGTTGATACAGAAGAATCCTGGTTAGAAGCAAACCATTGAAGTTAAAGCCGGAGCGTCACTATTATCTTAAGAGTATAAAGAATCAGAAAGGGCATATCAGTGTGTTAGACAAGACGCGTCAGGTTTGCCAACGTCTATGCGGATTCCATTAAAGGCATTGAATGAGTGAAATAACTATACACCTTTATACGATTAGCGAGCGCAGCGCCACGCACGGAATGTTCAGGAACTTAAACTATACATTTCATACGCACTTTTCTATCAAACGGAATCCCGGATCCAATTTTAGAAGTGAAGTTTTTTGAGGTACTTAGATATTGTAGAGTACGAATAACACGGCTTTAAAGTAAGACCCGAATACGGATCTCAGAAACACCGGGGTCCCATAATGACGGCAAACAGTAAATGTAAGTGAGTCGCAATGATAGTGGGATGT
>JAGDQP010010107.1:16524-31017 GCA_022664845.1 Lepisma saccharinum
ATGTAT
Source organism: Lepisma saccharinum (assembly GCA_022664845.1). Taxonomy (NCBI): domain Eukaryota; kingdom Metazoa; phylum Arthropoda; class Insecta; order Zygentoma; family Lepismatidae; genus Lepisma; species Lepisma saccharinum. The sequence continues at coordinate 16,531 of JAGDQP010010107.1, forward strand.
GTATATGCGTGTGTGTGTGTGTGGAAGTAATCGGATAAACAAAAACTCTACCAGATTTGTTATCACCTAGCAATGTCTTGTTGGGTAAGTGTAAAACTTCTTCTTGCTTTGACATGTTACAAGTTAGCGGAGCACTGGCCTCACATATAGCGCTGCCAGTGCGTGATTCGGTAGCCACGTAATCGGAGGAACCTTAGACAAGCCACAGGCACAGACAGTGATTGTGAACAAAGAGTTAGAAAAAGAGTATCATAGCGGTGAAATGGAGACTGATAGCAAGCACATCAGGCACTGTTTACTTTCTTAGTTCGATAGAGGTAGTAAAACGATCGCTGTCTGCCGAAACATTCGACAAGTTTATGGTGAAGATGCAGTTGACGATATCACATGCCGCCGGTGGTTCGAAGATTCAGGGACGGAAAGAAAAGATCAACAACTGCCTGAATGTCCATCAATGTTTACCAAAGAGGATCTCGCTCGAGTTATACAAAACAGCCTGAATCTAACCGTAGAAGAATTAGCGGAAATGTTACAGGTACACAGGACAAGAGTTGAAAGACGTATCGAATAGCTAAATTTCACCACATAGTTCTATCGTTGGGATCAAAACTCAACGAAATAAAAACGCGTTGCGACCTATGTGACCTTGCTTTCCCGTTACAATAACGACCGGTTCATTTACGCGCAATATCACGGACAAAGAGAAGTGTATTCTGTACTAGAACGTAAATATACGAAGAATTGTATGTCGCGTTTCTGCCCTGCCTCGATCGACGTTCAAACCAGAACTTCATCCCAGAAAGCCCATTTGTGATTGGATGCCAACGGCAAGATTCACTAGAAGCACCTGAAACCTAATGAAACCATTACTACCATCTTCTAATGTCAACATTTGAACAGTTGCACTTAACAATCAAATCCAAGTAGCCAGGCCTCGTCAATCGCCAAGGTCAATCATCCATAAAAATCGATGGCATTTGATTTGGAGGATTAACCCCACCCGTTCTATTCTCGTGACCTCGCCTCTACAATTTACCACCTGTTTCGCGCTTTGCAGAACTCCTTCTCTCGGTAAATCTTTAATAATGTGGAGGTTGTGAAAACTACCGAACAACAGTTCTTCGACTCGGAACTTCAATGCTTTTATCTGCGTGAGATTCAAATGCTAACAGAAAGATAGAAAGAGGTTATCGATTGCAATGACGATTATGTACAGACCTAGGTGAGATACGTTCTCCGTTCTCCACACCTATATATGCACACCAAAAACGGGTAGAACTTTCGCACGTTAACATCAACGTATTGAATACAACTGACGAAATGATCCTCCAAACTTGACAATATAGAGTATACTAATGTATACGATCACCTATGATTAGCAATAAGTGTTTATTTCATGTTGATGTTGCAAGTAATTGTTCGCAGTCCCATGCTATTTAATTAAATAGGGTGTAAGCTATTTTGTTCGTATTTAGTTCGCAGCTATTATGGCAACCCTATTAATAGGGAAGATGCACTGGGCAGGAGTACGTGCCTGAGAACGACGCTGCATGCTGTTAACAACAGTGGCAACAGATGAAGTGGTAGCAATAATGCTTTGGAATCACTTGGAGGGTGTAGTCTCGGTAGCATTAAGGTCAGGGTACCTTTCTTGCCACGCTAGTTTCCTCATACGGTGCTCATTCAACTGCCGGTCGATACACGTCCTCTGTGAAGAAAGGAATTATTTATTGCCTTGCAATATGAGTCCCTCGCCTCTTTTGGGGTGCTTAATATTAAACATGGGGATGCAATAATTATGCTAACTTTCTTTCACAGGGCTTGCAAGGTACTACAAAGGAACTCATGTAGTTTCTACTAACAATATTCCACTACAAATAAGCCTTCAAATTTGTCTTTTTTCAATTATGTTGGAAGAGTTATCGTACAGTCCTCCAAACTTGTTAGCATAGCATGACATCAGCAGGCAGTTGTGTTGATGCAACGTACCTGTTTATTTCACAATATTAACGTATTGCATTTCATCAATTGTCTATATTGCACGCAGTTTATGTCCACGCAATCTTCTTCGTCTAAAACGTATATTACGGTTTGCTGGTCACCAAAGAACATACGTTTACCACTTATAAACTTTGACCTGTCTTTGGGCCTTGGCCGTGGTTACTCTCCTGTATTCTGGTACCTAATTCTCAAAACACTTTGGTTCAACCGTACAGTGTCACGCTAGCAAGTTCAAATAGAATAAAACTGTGACAACTGCTGCGCCATAAGCCCTCTGCATCCATACACTTATTGTAATATCGTATATTTTGTGAGGCTTTGTGTATTTTTTTCTATTTCTTCATTTACTTATGAAGATCAGCTTATAATTAATTGTTTACGAAGCCCATTTTTCTTTCATTTTTTATTTGTTTCCATAGAATTGATATTGTAATGATAAAGCCCTCAGCTTTATAGATATATAGTAAAATTACTAGGTAAATATGATAAAATATTTCATTTTTTCGGGTACACTAGCAACAACAGACATTTCAATCTAACGATTTAATTTGCGAATCCTTCATATTTTCAGCATTTCAACGTTACAATGTACGTATTTAATACTGAATAGAACGGTGTTTCTACTTTAGGAGTATCTCAATTCTCAGTTTAGATACCAAGATTTATAAGTATCAAGGTTACACCAAAATCGTCAGTTTTTAGAAACTTTTCAATGTTTATAACTTAAACACGAGAAGAGGTAAATATATTTTATATTTGAGCTACGTTTTGAGCACTAAACAAGTGTTGAGAGATCTCTTCTCTCCAGGGGAAGGAACAGTCACGAAAATTAAAATATACCTGCCTTCGAGAAAACGCTTCCAGCCACAGACGAGGACATAAAACATAAAATTATATTCATGAGTCTGTACGCAGAGAAAGTGAAGGCGGATACATTCGAGGGTGGGGCGAAAAATTAAAACTATTTCACGTCGACTGGTAATAGATGCCAAAAGTTTCCTTTGGTGATAATGTGCAAAATTTGACAAATATCGGATAATATCTTCAGAAGGAACTGATATAGTAAAATTGTGTTATTATTATTCACTTTAATTTCATTGTCATACTATGGAAAACTGTCAGAGGGACAGTTATGAATTTTTAGACAGTGCCATAACAATTAAATATTTTGTCCTAAAGGTATAAATTGTATATTTGATTTTATTATATGTTAATTGTTTCGCTAGTTGCTTTTTCTTATATATATGGTTGAAGTATTATACTAATGGTTGAAGTTTCACATTTTTGGTATAGACTATATTAGAATAATTTGGGATCCTTTGAAACATAATGCTTCAGGAGTATTCCAGATAAGTGACATAACGTATGTGGTTAATATCTATTTTGTTTGTAGAAAAATGAGATGCTCTCTACGGAAGATGTTGACATTGTTGCCTAGTAGCAAATGTCATGGTACATTAGTGTTTAGTATCTGATATCCAATTAATGTTAAACAAAATGCTGGATCTCATCTAAAGAAATAAAGATCGATGAAGTTTAGATACTACCCAGGTCACCGGTATCTATTATTATTATTGGTAAATTTTGAATGTGTTTACTGCGCGCTAAGCACACTTTCTATACTATATTTATAGTTAAGATTGAAAACCCTCTTATAATAATAAGTATAGCAATGCTTTTTAACTAACTTTATTGCTTGTATTTTACTGCTCAATACTTTATGTATTGAGAATATATTAAATAATACCCCCCCCCTACACACACACACACACACAACAAATGCGCGAGATACGTTAGTATTTTGAGGTGAGCTGCATCTTTTTGTAATAAAAAAATGTAAAAAGTGCAAAATTTGAGAGAGCGCTGCAGTCAAGTCTGTAGAGTCATCTGAAATGCAACTAGACAGAGGAAGGCATGGTCGAGCTAATGCAGCAGGCGGTGATTTATTCTCTTTTGCTTTGAAAATGCCCCCCAGATGGCAAGCATAATTGCACTTCAAACCTTCTATTTTGCTGGTTTCTTTTCAATAACTGCCTTCGTTATTGTAGAGAGAGAGCGATGATGTATGTGTGTGTGGTTTATGAAAAATGTTTGGTCATATTACTTGTAAGATACGAAGAGAAATGCTTGGAACCTTAGCTGTGTTTGTGGTTCTTGATACAACTTCTCACTGTTGGCTATTAACACATTACATTTAGGGTAGTAAACGCATTGCGTGTAGAGACACTTTAGACAGCCTTGAACTTTGTGAGAACGATGAGCGATGTATTAGTGCGACGTCGAATGTTTTACGGCTAGTGCTTTTAGATGACCAAAGTTTTAGTTAGATCAATGTAGTTGACATTTCTGACATTACCAGGAATGAAAACCTCAAGAAGGACAATTCCTGGGTTGGATTAAAAGTTGTGATGAGCGTTCTAGCTCCTTTTTTTGGGATGAGTTGTTTTGGTTCCGGCTCCGCAGCTAGCGCCATTCTTTATTTAGGTTCCAGCTCCAAAGTAGTTCCGAGGTTCCTATGTTCTTTAAGTTCCTTACGTTCCGAGCTGACTTTGGCAACAAGCGAGGTTCCGAGCTTACCTTTCTCTTCTGGAGCAAAAAAGGTATCATTATTTGTGGTACGGAAGGGAGTGAATGGTTGCTGCAGTAGTTCTCATTGCCTAGAAAAGAGGAAAATGATACAAAACTGGAAAGCAAAAACACAAAATGCTGGCACTTTTAAACATATTCCTGCCGGACAGTAGGCGTTTCCTTTGTCGCGATTCAACCGCACGACCAAATTCCAATGCATTTTTGTTTAAGCGAATTTGGTCGCTCGATATATACTATACTTGTTCCATGTTCAGTTTGCTGTCGGTGTTGACAGAGACAAAATAGTTAGCACCACACGAATGCTATGAGTTGCATTAGTTACAAGAAAGAGGAGGCTCCGAAGACAGAGAAGCAAATGGGTTCATTCTTCAAGAAGAGATTGCGGTCATTTCCCTTAAAAGTGAGCCTGAGATCCAAAATTTAGATTATATTATAATTGTGAAAATTCCAGTGGAAGTTTTAGTTTGAAAAGTAAATTTTCCTATATTAACAGGAAAAGAGTGTGCTATTAAATCAAATTAAATTAATTTCCTAATACAAGTATAGTTGGGGTTGTAGTTTTGCCTTTACAGGTAAAAGCTTGTAGTTTTTGTTTCTTATCAACCATCTGATTTTCCAATGACTTCTGAAGTGTGAATGAAGTAGAAATATCAGTTTTACATTTTCAGCCTGTTTTTTGTGCTTTAAGTACGGTCATTGACGAAGTATATAGGTTTAATTCAATGTACTGAATGTTATCACACCCGTTACGCAAAACAAGCAAAAGTTTACTTTACTCTTTAATAACATGAGATTTAATATTTGTTTTGTGCAGAAGTAAAGATTGCTTGGATCTTAATAAATTTATAAAATCAACTGAATAAATCTTAAGTAAAGGCTAAAAATCACGTAACAGGTGTGACATGTGTTGCGTAACAGGGGTGACACAACCAGAGTAACAGTTGTGACAACACTTTTAGCAAGATGAACAAATTGCACATTGAAGCATGAGCAAGTTAACAGTTTTTACATCTTGGTTATGTGGTTATCGACTGTAGCGGAGCTCAAAAGGACTTCTGGACCAGATAAGGGGAATAAAATAGTATACTACAAAATTTACAATTCAAACACTATTTCTTTATTAAATATGGAAATATTCTTATTATTGGACGCACAGCCCAGTCAGACTGAAACAAATTAAAATGTTAATGCCTACAAAGAAACAAACTCTACCTCTAGGTGTTCTGAAGCGAAGAAGGGGAGCGGAGCTTCGACACAGTGATCTGTGTCATATGTACGGTTTGAGCAAATAGTAGATGCTTTGCCGCAGGCGAAAATAATATTAGTTGGCAACAGAATATTGTGTGAATTTCCTGGAGATTTTGGCATTTATGAACATGGTAAAGTTAATGTTGGAAGTTGCAAGTAGCAAGTGACTGATCTTTACCCAAATTTTGTGACTGCCCTCTGCATATACAAACAGTTGTTAGCTATCCAGTTTTCTAAGTTAAAGGAGCTTTTACTTACAAGTATTAGCAAATTTTCCTGCAAGTATACGGAAGGCAAGCCCACTGCCCCCGACAAATTTCCTTTGTTTCTGCACATACACTTTGCCTACTTTTAAATTACGTCTCTATACTTTATAGTTCATAAGATATATTTGAAGCATGTTCTAACAACACTATCATCCGTAGCATGTTTCTATTTTGTCGAATAATGTTAATACCAACTTGGGTGGTGTTATCATTAAAATTATGGAGGCAAATTGAAACAAAAATAATTTTATACAAAGTAGTTTGGAAATATTGGTAAGTGCGTTCCTTGGCAACGCAGGCGACCTCAGTATTTTTGTGTTGTTTCAAATAATATTCATGGCAAGCTTGGCGCAGCTAAATCTAACTGAATGGAAACAAATTGAGTAATTTATTTTTTTAGAAATTGGGCTGACAACACTGAACTAACGCACTAATCAATCGGTTCTGGACACCCTGAGCTAGTTTAGTCAAGAGCTTTCGAACGAAACCTCATGTATCTCTCTACACCTTATAGTTCCTTAGATTTAATTGCTGGAGAAAGACGGACGGACATCATGAGCAGGAGTAGAAGGTTCCTCTTGCTATAGCTTTGCTATCAAGGGACCTAAAATTAATAATTGTAGTGTCTTAAATTCATCAGAGGTAGTTGTAGAAAAGTGTATTGCTGTGTTAAACATGTAAATTTTATTAACATGCACATATTATATAAATTGTTGACGTGAGATCCTGGAGTATGTCACACCCGCGATAGCTTTAAATAAATTATGAACTTCTTAATATTCCAATATAGTTTGTAATGACCCTCACATATACTGTCTAATAATCTCATCTTTCAATAAAATAATTGTCATGTCATTTACTTTCTTCAAATCGCATAACTTTGCACAAGTTTGTTGTAGTGTTACATGGTGTGTCTTAAATTTGTCACACCCGTTACAAGCGATAATGATTTATATTTTTTACTTCTATTGTTTAAATTAAGTAACAAAATTATAGTATGTAGAGCACATTACGATATATAAATTCAGCTTTGATGTATAGCTTCTAGAGGTAGGATTCAAATAGTACGCCTTTAGTAGTGTGTGCAAACGTCACACCCGTTACAATGGAATGGTCGAGTGTTGATGCATGGATGCATCCAGACAGTATCAGACAATACACACACCCACACACACAGAGAGAGAGAGAGAGAGAGAGAGAGAGAAAGAGAGAGAGAGAGAGAAAAACGGCTTTGCTTGCTTTGTTACCCGAGGCAAAGAATTCTTTCTCATTTCTGACACCAGATCACAAAAGAATCAAACAGAAGCAAAAGATCTTTGACACTCGGTACTGATCAAACTATAGGAAGTGTTCCTAAATCATTTTTTTGACACAACGATAAAATTATATACTTACGCCTGATTTTTTTTCTTTCTTGCTTGCTTAGTTTCTCATTTACCGTAACAGAAAGAGATTGGCAATGAAAACAACTGTCAAACCTGTTCAAAATCGCGCGACTAATACGCCTAGTGTGCGATGCTTCATAAGAATACATGGATTTGTTTTGCTTCTTCCATAAATCACCGTCGGAATGGCAGTCATTTCATTTCTCTCGGCGGGTAAATCCTGTCGCTGCGATCAAATCGTCAAGTATGCGGTGCATCATAAGAAATAATGGCTTATTTCTTTTCTGCAGTTGAGTCGCGGCGGCTGAACGGCCTAGTGTGCGGCAGGGCATATGAAAGTAGTTTTGTTGAAATAAGGCCCTCCGCGATTTTTTTAAATTCGTAGATCAATTCTTTACATAGGTCTTAATGCTACCTTACAGATAGAGTTTCTTTAAGTAAGGAGAAGTAATACTGTTCCTATTGCGTTGTAAGTAACTTTTTATCTGCTTCGAGTTACCGAAGTAAAATTATATCATTAATCATGTTGTAGCTGAAATGAAACTGAAGATACTGGAGGGGGTTAACTCTTCCTTCATTTTATTGTCCTTTGTGGATACTTTCCGACGTCTTCCCGCATCCGTTCTTCTCCCTTATCTTGACCTAAACCTTATGTGCTTAAAGGCCATAAATCAAATCCAAATTCAGTCAATCGGAATTAAGTTTTAGCTTCTTAACAATAGCTTTGTCTCTCATCATTAACTTTGTCGTCGTTAAAAGAAGAAAGAATTCAGAGAATACCTCCATATTTTTAATTCAAGAAACCATCCAATATTCTCTTTCTGTGACCGGAAAACCCAGAGAAACCAGGTTATGGTTTATTTGTTACAAAGTACCCTTCATATTGAACGGCATAGCTCACCTGATTGAGAGTTTATTTTACTCTCAGATATTCCTAAATTCAGAGCTGAAACTATTCAAGTTTTGGACCTGGTCTGTGTTTGAAACCCGGTCTAATCCGGTGAGCAAAGTAGAATTTATAATTATTTCCTTACGTTTGAACCGTGTTTCTTTCATGGCTTATCACGATTTGGATATGTTACTTCTAGCTCACAAAAATACGGCGCGTAAATGCCTAGTTCAATATAGTTCTCAGAGCAGGTCAATTGGACCATTGGGTCAAGTTTCGGACCGAGCCACCCGGTCATCTGTGTTCAGGTCAGAGAAAGTGACCTGGTTTCAGCGCTTCCTGGTTTCAGCAGCTCCTGACGAAGCCAAGCGACCGTCAGTCCTGACTGTTTTTTTTTTTTTCAGGATGTTCTCTATTCACATTAACACCTGGAACACAGAGATACTACTTTCAACTAGGCACTGACTGACTTGCCCTCCATATCCTTCTCTCTATTCCATCTCAGTCGGATGACCGTAAATGAACTGACTGGTAGAGATATTTTTAGTGAAGCCAGATTGACAGCTACAGTCTGTATAAACTTGTTAAAAATACCTAGTTAGAAATTATTTACAATCAAACATTAATGTTGATCATTTTATTATGTCTAATCTTTACTTATGGAAACCTAACGATCGTTTTGCCAGTGATTTTCACTAATGTATTTTTTTGCAAATAATATCAGAGAATGTTGTAAACGTATAACTGAAATAGTAAAATTCCCAATTATTCAAGCATTTTATCCGATGAAGAAGAAAAACAAGATACACTTATTTTGGAGAAAGAAGTTGAGATAATCTCCTTCAACTTTCATATCCTTATCATAGTATAGATATAAAGTACGTGAAATAGAATGTATTGCCCGACTAGCTTTTTCAGTTACAAATCTTCATTGGGTCATAAGAGGAGTCTCAGATACAACCTTCCCTAGATGGTAGGGCCTACTATATCAAATTATTTCATTAAAGAACTGCACTAAACACTTCCTTTCTCTCTCGCTTGAAAGATCCAGCAGGAAGCACGCAATATATCTTTCAGAAAGATGGTTGAAACACCCCAAACACAGTTCTTTCATTCAGAAAAATCTGGCAATAAGTGGCGAAAAGAATAAAGCCCTTTCCAGCTCCAGTGGCAGCCAGCCCTCCTCTTTCCTCTTCGACAGAAGTTCCTACCACCTTAGCATAACGTGTTCATTACGTTCCGCATTTGCCTCCGAAAGTGTAGCCAACAAGAGCATAATTACGAAAAACCTAGATAAGTATTTCTTATTCACATATGATATAAATATGTACGTACAATACACACTCATTACTTGCAAAAATGATTTCAAGAAGCTAGTACCACCTCAAATGTTTTCTTTGAGAACTAGCAAGCAATACTTTCTGTGGCATGTTCATACCCTCTGCAGAGAATTAATTCCTACGCTTGGAGTATTGTACTATAAGGCGTAATAGTAATATGTATTTCATACGCTATCAAAACAAAGAATACTTCACTGTTAAAATTTAAAATTATTTAAATTGGCGGTGCTTATTTCGAATCATGGTCGGAAAATATTGTGTGTTGAATATTGTTGTATGGAACCAAAATATGGACTGTACAATTTTTTTTAAAAAAAAGTAGATGCTTGCGAAGTATGGATATGAAGGAGAATGGAAAAATCATCTTGAAGACAACATGCGTAATGACGAAGTGCTGAAGACAATAGGGAAGAGACGAAAAACACTAGAGGAAATATAGAGGAAAAAGCAAATGGTTAGGACAAAGACTGTGCAGAGTTGTAGACTCAAGAATGCAATTGAATGAACTGTTGAAGGGAAAATAAGAAGAGGGACGAGACGAACACAACTCCCTCACAGGATTAAAGAACATGAATGGTGCGCAAAGACGAAAGGTAATAAATTGATATGTCCCGCTTTCGACGGAGCATTTATAATAATGATGATGATTTCACATATCTGCTTCTGAAATGTACGAAATCCAGGCAGATTCACTAAGACTACTGCTATGAGCATTACCACCACCATCACCAATCATAACAATAAGAATAAATTCCATAATTTCAGTTTTATACCGTCTTGAAAGGTTTCGGTATACACATTTTCCAACCCTCCCCCACCACACACACACACACGTCAGTCATATCAGGAAGAAGCGCGGGGTTTCTACCTACAAAATAGGCTTTGGCCGCCTACCTTTTAACATCGTTTCCCCCACACCACCCGGCTTGAGATACCTAAAGGCCATAAATATATTTAAAAAAGAATGAAATCATGAATATTTATTTAAATATATAATTATTTACAGAGATGCTTTTAATGCGATGACCGAAATCAGAAATTGATCTGAAACACGAATAATATAATATCTACCGGTTTGCTCTGTTACTGTCGGTGTTCGGTGTTAAATAGTACGATGTGTGTGTTTTTTAAAGAAAAAAGGAAGAAAGGAAGAAAAAAAATAGGAATTATGAAGGCACACAATATTTCATAATACTTTACTAACAGACTACTCCTCAGTCAATTCTTTCATTTTATGAAAGAAATCTTACGAAAAAAAAAGCGCCCATGCAATAATACATAGCTTATTCGGCTTGAGAAAACCACTGTAAATGAAAAAAAAAATGGATGGAACGGACGTTTCCTCCCTTCTCCCGCTCAATTTTCGACAGTCTTTTGAACATAAACGACGGGACTACGGGGGGTTAAAAATCCAGATGCTTCTTACATTTTCAGGCGTTGAACCCTCTCCCACCACTCGTTCAAAATAGAAACTCGCACAACAATTCCGAGTTTTCCATTTCCATTTTTGCTTAATGTTACTGTACCAGAACGTCTAGCCAGCGAGCCTCTGAACAGTTCCGAGAGAGCTAGTCAAGAGAAGGGGACATGTTTTGACAAGACAGCTGAGTCCGGAGCCATACTCGGAACTGGAGCCAAATAATTTTGTCATGAGTTTAAATAGGTTCCAGCTCCATGGCAGGAATAGCTCCGAAAGAATGGTTCCAGTTCATTTTGGCCAACATTAATTGAAAGTAAAAACAAGGAAAACGATAAATGATCCCATTTTTGGAGCACCCAAAAAGTTATCTGATTCAGTGTTGCCAACTTACGAAGGCTTGTTTAAATATTATTTGTTTCTTTTGCATGAAAGAAGCCGTTTGATACTTGCAAAGCGATCACCGTCGTTGACATTTCAGAAGATGTAGCCACGAATTTGGAAGAAATATGGTATCGATCATCCATTCAAATAGTTCCTCACACACAAATCCTTCAACTAAGTTATCACAAGAAATATAAAAACTTGAAGAAAGGATATTAACAAGAAAGGTGCTAAATCCGATGCTTTTAATGATAGGTGGGAGCAAAGTTCGTGTTGTTTACATACCTGTGCAAAGTATATGTGATCTAACCTGCATGGTACGGATCTCAGATTTTGTGTAGACCATGGAACCTTTGATACTTTGTAAATAATATCGCAGAAGCACCACATAGAAACTCTGAAAATTTCAGGTTCAGTACGAGTGAATTAGACTGCCAAAAGTTTGGTACGAGTTTGTATGCAATTGTTTCTTTTCTATCGTTATCTGACATTCAGATAAGTATAAAATAAATTGCAAGTGCAACTATTTGCGTTTGTGAATGGTTTGTCAAGTTTTGCAAGTATAGCCATGATAGTGTCGAAAAGAGAATTATATGAAACATTAAAAAATGTTGGTACTGAATCGCGTTCATCGTCCACTAAACCGGAACATATACTTACACAGCACCTGCAAACCATATTTGAGCTTCATATGTGTTCATCGATTATGTTAAAAGAACTGAACCGGGTATCGCATTCATTTATTACAGGTTTCAGTCACAGATGGAAAACTTGTCATCGCAAATAAAAGTGTGTTCTCGAAGAAATATGAACACTGGTTGGATACAACAATCACAATCAATAATCTTGATGTACCAGCTACAAGTGCCAGTGGGAGTCAGGGGCTGTTCATCTGAACTTCGGAGTGCGCTCGTGTCCCTTCGGAAACCACGCCTCCTTTACGTCACAGGCGGATAGCGCATAGGAAATTTCTTATGAGATGGTGAGAAATAATTTATTATGGCCTTTTGGATAGGATTTTTTTGATAAAACAAAAAACTGTTATAGTCTACGCTATATTGCTTATAATATGAGACAGATTTGGTTTCAATAGCTACAGTACTTTCAGAGCTACGGCCTGTTATTTGAGTTGGAATTGTGAATTTTTTATCCTTAAATAATTTATTATGTGTCTGGATGGGAATTTTTTGATATAATAAGGAATAAGAGTATATAAGTTAAGTAGCCTTGCCACGTATATGTATATAAGGATAAATTGCGGTATAAAAGATAAATTTTTGCTTGTAATGAAATTTCCACTTCTTTCAAAATTCCTAGTGTCGTATGTTTTCCTTGTACGGACAAGATTATTTTGATTACAGTAAACCTACCAGACATCTCTATGAAATGTGATGCTTTAGAAATAACCTTTCAGTGGTTACTTCAGATTTTCTTTTTACTCAAAGCGATGTGAGTAAAAAAATAATAAAAAATACTTTTTTAACAACAATATGTATTAAAAAGTGAAAAATATTTTTATGCATGACTAAAAAGAAAAGCATGCCGTGCGCTCTCATATACAGTCACTTTATAAGTTCTTGAATTGGCGCGCCCCATGTTTTTCTTTTTAGTCATTCATAAACAAAATGATTTTTCACTTTTTAGTACGAATTGTATAAGAAAAGTATGTCTTTATTTTTTAGTTATTTCTGTGTTCGTATAGTTTTTCTCAAGCTAATGTTTCCTGTCCCAAATCCTAAAGCGTTCTGCAACCAGTCAAACGACAGATCGTTGCACGTTAGTATTTATTTTAGGCTAAAGAAATCCATATTAAAAAGAAATATTATAATATGCTTTAAAAATATAAAACTTTATGAATGTAACAATAGAATATTGTATTGTCGCCCGACTTATGTCGCTGTGCAAATTTCATCATTGCGTGACGTCGGGAAATAAGTTAAATTAACGTTGCAAGTTTTGAGGACACCACGAACCATTGTGAACTAAAGAAAAAAGAATGTAAAAAACTTGTATTTTTACATTTCCATGTTTTCATTCTTGATTCACTGTGTACATGTTATACTAGCAGAGAAATCAGCGAGACCTTGTTGTCAGTATCATAAGCAAAAGAAAGCATTGGTATAAACTTTACGAAAAATTCGGGAAATGGGATGAAAAAATAAATTTAAGAAAATCAATTTTTCCTTGCTTTTTTTTTAACCTTAAGTCCTGAAAGGGCCTTCAGACGATAAGAAAGGTCAATTCCTTATAAACCTTTGCCCATTCTTAATACATCATTAAAAAAATATCTTTACCAGTCAAGAAAAAAAATTAAAACTTTCGTGGTCCATCAACAAATTCCGTGGTGTTTATCAGTTCTCGCAGTACCCCTGTATTATTCTAATAGATCAGCTAATAAGACCTTGTAATTGACATAAGCTTAAGAAAAAAATCAGTATAACCTTCAAGAACATAACAAAGTAGCTCAAAAGAAAGAAGAAATAGAATAAAATGAACATTTTCTGGAATATATTCGCTCTTTTTCGTTCTAACCACCCTTCTGATTATTAAACACCCTTCATCATCATTTTAAAACGTTCAAAGAAACTGAAGAATTGACAGCAAAAATGTTGATCTTGGGTGGGGGAAGTGGTCATTTTTGTATCAAAAAATTCACATCCAAAAAATTTTTATAAAATTATTTTTATTATAAACTGATGAAAAATTGACAATTCAAATCAAATAACAGGCTGCAGTTCTGAAACTACTGCAGCTATTGAAGGAAAATATTTTTTATTTTATAGCCTATATATTGCAGATTGTAACGGTTTTTATTGTATCAAAAAATTCGCACTGAAACGGCAATAATAAATTATTTTCCCTCCGCCTATTGAAAGGTTCCCTATGTGCTATCCGCCCGTGACGTCACTGTAGCAAAAACCGTTGGAACATGATTTTGAACTTCGGAAGCGCCTGATGAACATACCTT